>CAJNOP010000598.1:0-38823 GCA_905250075.1 Rotaria sp. Silwood1 | reverse complement strand
CCTCTATAACATATCAAAAAATTAGCGAATTCTGAGATCTACCTCCAACGTCGATGTCTGAATCTCTCGGACACTTACTCTTAAGAATTCGGATGAATTCGGAAAGTCGGAAAGCAGTCGGAAAACTTAAAAAATTCGGAAATTCCCGAAAAATTCGAATGATCTGGCAACCACGAATTCTTCATAAGATTGACATTGAATAGATGTAACATTTCTTATAAAAATAAATCACTTCATTCAAGGAGCATTCAGTTACTAACTATGATGTTTTCTAAGATCCAACAAACTTGAATTTTTTTCCAGCACATTGAAAAAAAAGCAATAAAAGCTTCACCTTTTTGCCAAAATAAGTCCGTCAAAAACAAGACAATTTCATTTCTATCTTGTGAATTTTCATGCGCTAAATGTATTTCAAAACCTCCAGTAGAATTCATGAGACTTGAACAGACTTTATGAGAATTCATAAGACTTTCAAGACTTCATGAGACTTCACGGCTGAAGTCTCCGCTGTTTCCCCCTTGCGTGAATCTTCCTATTAAAAGTAAACAGACACGAACAACAATTCGAAAAACTTTGACTCGACTCGACTTGACTCGAAAAAACGCTTGACTCACCCATCCCTGATTGTGTGTACAAGACAATTATCAGAGCTAACTACTTGTTTTTTTCCCGTTTGTTTGTTTTTGATGTTATAAACTGCAAAATATTTATATCCAATAATAAAATGTTGATATTGTCCTTGAAACAACATTTTGTTATTCTATGAAGAGTTTTAATGACGTAATAAGATGGAGCTAGAGGTTGCTCAGCTTTCCCTATAAATGTTGGAGTTTTATACCGTTAATGATATCACCTTTTATTCATGCAAGGAAAGTTAGCAGCAGATTTGAGTGTTGCTTCTTGATATTCACCGTGAGAGCTATTTCAAGAAGAATTACCGTCAGAATCGGCTCTAAATTCCGGTATTTGGTACCAATCCTCTACTCTTTGGCTGACGACCCCTTCCCCCCCCCCCCCCCCCCCGCCGTCGAAAATACCACCATTCGATGCAAAATTAAATTTTGCATCTGACTCAACCACTTCGAAGGGCGACACAAGTTTTAGAGTGAATGTCAGCAAGCCATACTGGTATTTGTTGCTAAGTTTTCTTACGCTTTTTTCCATTGTTCTTCTTGCGATAAGGTACTATGATTAATGGATATGTAAACAGGAAAGGAAAAAGAAATGTTGGATGCCTTTTTTTGAATATTCAGTGTAGAAAAAAAAGCAAATAGTAACATATAGAAGAAAAATAGTACTATTCATCTCTCTCATGTCTATGTATATCTACGATTATGCAAAGAAAAGTTCTTCACTCTTACAAGAACGCCCTCTTTTCTTTTTCATGAACTAGCTGAACAAAAAGATGCTGGAAAATCTCATTATATGAAATTTAAATCCATCTGTCTTATAAATTATACAAGCTAGCCTTTTACTCAGAGGCATCTGAAAATGCGAAAGCATTATTAAAAAAATTAATACATAATGATTAATTAGTGGTTTTTTGGACGACTAATAAGTCAAATAAACTACTAATAAAGGAGTATATTCGATCGAACTCGTCAAGGTCGGTTTGAAGAGCTGTCCCCCCTATTGAAAAACACATTTAGGTCAATGACGATGAGTTTTATAGAAGTTTCTGTCATTTTTGACTGTGTTTTGGATTTCTGGAACTCATGAGTACTTCCGATAGAAAAAAATGGCATGCATTTGATAGAGCGTCTTAAGCTCCACTTGGATAGCAGGTGATCTTAGATGAAGAATACTTGTAAGCGAAACCATTCAGAAAAATGTCGAATCCTAACCCAAAATATCCTACGTATAAAAATCATTTAAAAAAAAACAAAATTTAAAATCTATTCTGTAAAGTAAAATTGATGTGATACAATTATTTATTTACAATTCATAAAATAACATGATTTGTCAAGTGTCATTGTTGTCTTGCAATATAAAATCTATTCAATTTAATTTGAAAAAAAATTATATAATTTATTTTGAATTAATTTAGAATAAAATCGATTTAATACAATGAAATTTCAATTAAAAATAATTTTCGGTAGTACAATTTTTCAGAAATGTCTACTGTTATATTAAAATAATTATTTCGTGTTTCGTGATTAATTATCTAAATACGATATTTAAGTTTCATTTAAAGAGAGTGATTTGTTTTTTAAACAGTTTTGAAAATTTCGTTTAGTCTTTTATGAAAATAGTAAAAGTATATTGTAACTTTGTTTAAATGATCAATTTAATTTCACATTGAAAGAATGGATAAAAATAGAATAAAAAAAGCAACCTTTATCATTGATATCAGATCCGAATATATGCTAAGTTTGCTGAAATGATCCAAGAGAATAATTCCCAAAGTGCATTACATAATGCACTTCATGACAGGCATACCGAAACTAAACCATTCGACATGAAATCGATGAGAACGTTCGAAGAAAAAGGATTAGTCGGTTATAAATTTTTTTTTCGTCAAGTTGGTTCATTTTTGAATAAACAAAAAGGAAGAGAAAAGCTTTTTTTCTTTTCTCGTTCATCATAAATGTTGACCACTCTCTTGTAATTTCATCATTGAATATTTCATGAGTGCATCAATATATATGTCGTATCAAAGTTACATCGGCCGACGAAGTTATAACTTCGTCAAGAATGTTGTCGAAATTAGTTTTATTTCATTTATCAATAGGTAATATACTAAAATCGAATATCATATTGTTGAATACAGGATAAAAATTTTTTTTTGTCAATAAATATTCTTTATTCAACAAATAGTCGAATAAAGAGTATTTATTGACAAAAAAATTTTATCCTATGTTCAGCAGTATGACATTCGATTTTAGTAAATTATTTATTAATAAATGAAATAAACCTAACTTCGATAAATTTTACTATCGAAGTTGTAACTTCGATACGACATTTATATATATATATATATTTTTTTTTTTATCGTATAGAAACTTTTAAACAGGTAAAAAGATCTCTTTTTGTCTTCATAAGATTCAGCCTTCAAATAAGTTACTCTTTTCCAGAAAAAAAAACTATTTGAATGATTTAAATTCATTTATATTTCCGATGGTTAATATCGAAAATGGATTAAATTTAATTGATCGGAACGAGTATATTGTATTTATTCTATTGAAATTATTGTTGATATATTATTTATCCAGATCGACTATAAAATAAATAAATAAAGTCTAGCCTAGATGATAAGGAGAGTATTGAAAGGCATTCTTTTATCAGGTAGTCCACTATCTATTGGATTATATATACAGATATTAGGAAAAATTTGAGTCAGATTCGATAGAGCTCTGTTTGTTGTATATAGATCAAGTATTTTCCAACCATCAGTTTTTTTCATTTCTGAAAAAAAAATCGAGTTTTATTGAAAATGTATATTTCCTGAGATTTATCAACACAGTAAAATGATTAATTTTAGAAATATTTTAATAAAATAAAGATGACTAAATAAGTATTTATACATTGTTATTGAATATCAATCGAAAAATTTTGAAAAAAAAAAGAATCTAATGATTATATACAGAAGTGTATCTGCACAAATACAGCTATATTCTAAGGGCATGAAGGTGTGGCTTACTCTTCACATGCTTTCTATCCACCTTCAAATCCTTAGACCTCTTGGTCATCCAAAACGTCGTCTGAAAAATTTTCTATTTTGTCAAAATATTTCTCATCCTTTAATCTATTGAAGAGAAAAAGAAAATTTGAATTTGCTTTTAAATCAGTTTTCGTAACTTGAATTTAATCTATTGTGACATGAAATGATCATAATGTATGTTTAAATAGCTTTGATAAATTTTCATTGATAAACCGAAACCAAACCAATGATCAATTTATATGATTAGAAAGAAGAATATTTTATCTACAAAATAGTACAAAAACAATTATTTTCATTCAATCAAAGTTGTGGAAGGAAAAGTCAATTTTAATCGCTAGATTTTAGAGTAGAGACTACAGAGTATTTAAAAAAACATTGTTCAAATTCGTTGAGTAGAAATTGATATACAAGCATTTTCGTGTTTGGAAAAAAAACAGTAGAATACATGAAGTGCAATTCAGCCATCTATGTATAGACATAATGCAGAGAAATGTCATAAGTCTAGAGAATATTTCATTCAATGAGAAAAGTCTTTTGTTCCTCTTTCTAAAAATAAAGCTTGTTAGCGCAGCTCCTTTAGAGCTAAAATGTGGAACTCACGTATATCGTTTAAACTCCTTATGCTATTGCTTCATTTATAAAGTAAAAAAACAGTTTTTTTTTCAAATGATTATGAAAGCATCGAAATATAGTATTGAATATAACGTTTTTTCTGCAGGGTTGCTAAGGTCTGTAATGGGAGGTATGTCTGTAATGTTCTCTATCCCGTTGCTATGTGTCTGTAATGGGGTGGGTGAGCTACCAACCTCGAACTTAAAATTTACACGCACTATTTTCTTCGAAAACATACGTGATTTCCACAAAATTAGTATATAAAACATTTATCAACTAGCTTAATTAGATCTACAAAGCTATCTAGTAAACAAGATTTATATGAAAATATTTTGTTTTTTGGATATATGTACAAGTGACATGCCATTTCATACGGTATTGATGAATATCATTTAAAATTAAGGCAAACATATCTTTATGGATAGAATGGTACAATGTTAATATTTGTCGCAGTTAATTAATTTCTTCTCATCAATATAATAGTTTATGTCTAGGAATAGGCGGTAGAGAAACTTCTCATTGAAAGAACACTTCATGTATTTCTCTACATTATTTATATACATACAAAATGTTCCAGAAGTTCTGAAACTATTATAAAATTCATCATTCTCGCAGTCAACAAAAGGAAATCCTTTGAAACTTTGGTAGACTATTACACATATGTAGTGCTATATAACTACAAAGTATGAGCTCTATAGATTGTAGTATGAGATGAGAAACTGTAATAAAACTGTCATGTACTATTTTTTAAATTCTCTAGTAGATAAAATTTGATAAAGATTAAAAAGATTCTGTTCTTTCGTATTGCATCTAAAAAAGACATCCATCTTTCTATACAATAACAAATGGTTTGAGTTTCAAAGTTTGAAGTATATTCATCAATTAAAAAACGACATTAAAAAGGAATGGCTAAAATTTAGTGTTTTTTTTTATGCCAACGAATGAGAAATAAAATACTAGCCCGATTAAAATGGCTTATCGATCAAGGTGGTAATCAAATAAAGGAGCACATAACTTTTGATTTGTTTCTTTTCTAATTAAAAACTGTATTGTATTTTTAAAATAATAAGCTGATCAGGAAAATATTTAAAACAGTACATGGCGGTGTTGTTACAATTTCTCATTCATAATACAATCTATAGACATCAGATTTTGTAGTTATGTAGCACGACATATATGCAATAATCTACCAAAGTTTCAAACAGTTTTCTTTTCTTGAATGTAACAACGATGAATATTAAAATCATTTCAGAACTTTTGAAACACTGTAAATAAATAAATTATATATAAAAAAAATCAACCCTTCTGTCTTCATATAACTATGACTTATAAATATGCTATATTCTGCTGTGAAAGCAATAATATTAATAATAAATATGAATTTGAAAAATTGATGAAGGAGAAAAGATACTTTTATCTTTTATTTTTTGGTTGTTTTTGTGAAACATTTGTCAATGAAATAAAATAAACGAAGACGAATAGATTTTAATAGTTGCATATATATGATTATGAAGAAAGTCTATAAATCACATATTGGAAATATTGTTTTTTGTTTTAGATAATATGTTAAATAGATTAGAAAATCTGCCAAATGAAATTCTACTTCTAATATTAAATTATATAAGATGGTTCGAAATGATTGAATCATTTTGGTCATTAAATAAACATTTTAATAATCTTATTTATTTAAAACTTTCAATGACTAATTATGGAATTGTTATTAGTGAAAAATGTTTCTCTTTTAATCATTCAAAAATTCTTCGTTTTGTTAATTTAAAGAAGATTATTCTTAAACAATGTTATTTGACGATAAAATTGATTGAAAATTTATCATTTCTTATTCAATATCAATTGGATGTATTCATTTTTACGTTTGATGAAGATATATTTGAATTGATTCGTTATGAAAGAAGATCTCAGATAATTCGTCATAATGAAGGTAACAATTTAAATTTCTCCTTTTTATTTATACTTTTAAATTAAAGTTATATTCAAAATAAAATAATATATATTTCTCTATTAATAATAAAGAGACATGTAAGTTTTTATATATTTTAAAATAGACTCGAAATTGATGTTTATGTTGAAAGAATTTCTATGTAAATTGTTTTCTGATAAATGTCAGTTAACATCTCTTGAACTTGATATACCAAATGATCATAATTATAATGGTATTCATGAATGTCTTTCAATAAACAATCCAGTTATTATTCATTGTATCACTCTTCGTCATTTACATGTTCATTTAATTTATGGTTATTTTCTTGAAGACATTATTAAATATGTACCTGCTCTTCAAACTCTTTCAGTTACATTCAAAGATTCATTAATTCAAAAACGGTTATATGAGCCGAAGATGAAACGATTTATATCAATTAATTCCAATTGGTATGAAAAGGTAAAAAAAAACAATTCAGAAAAGAAATCTATTCAATCTTGAATAAAAAGAATGAATAGACTTTTAAAATAATATAACGTCAAATGAACTATTGTCATCGTATTAACATGAGAAGATTCTTTCTATATGTTATCTCAAATGGATTTTATATTAGTTCGATTTAAATGTGACTATTCTTTTTTTTTTCCCTAAACAGTTTTAAAGATTTTTAAATTCAGAGAAGTAAAAGTCAACTCGAATAAATTGTTAGTTAAAATAGATAAATCAAGGGGAATAATCATATTTAATAATGATTATTGGTATAAAGTATCTCTTTAGAAGTTAATCATTCAAGAAAAAAGAATTTATTTGTATGAAAGCTAGAATATTATTATCACAGAGTGAAAACCTCCGGTGCACTGTTGTAGCTACACCGAACGTTTCTGGGTCTTACTAATTGAAAACAAGAAATAGTATCTAATATATTTATAGAATTTTCTTGAAAATGAGCGATGAATCTATATACAATTAAAAATTCATTTGTTTATTTACTTTAATTCAGAGCACTTTGTTTGTTCTATTATAACGAGAATATTCATTTTGTTAACTAGATTTAAATAAATAAATAAATACAGAGATTATCTTGTTCATTACTACTACTCTTCCTCTGTTTTGAAATTTACAAAAAGATTTCTGGTTGTACATTATCTAGAGGCGCGTGCTGAGATTTTTTGTCGAAGAAGAAAGGAAAGTGAATTTATTCTATAGAATTTTGATGGACTTCTATGTACGATGATTAGATAAAAAGTTATTTTTATTCAATGTTACTCATATTTGATGAATACTCTAGACAATCATAAAATCGAAGAAAAAAGAAAAGATAATATGTTCTATATAAAAGAGCATGTTGATTAAATTGATTTATAAAATTTAAACTAAATTTTGATTTGTGAAATAGATCATTAATCTTTTTAATATTTAATTGTTGAGCTACATCTTCGTGAATATTGACAATAACTCAAGTACTTAAATCGTATTATTCTTAATGAATATTTACTGTAAAAATATAGCATTCAAATTTTTCTAAGTCAATCATAAACTAGTAAAATAATAATTATATTAATATAGATCTTACTCATATTTGACACGAATCGATATAGATACATAATTGACATTTATTGATTGCGATAAATCTCAGTTCAAATATAGACTTATCAGTAATACATTTTTCAATGTTCAAATAAGAAAGACATTGCCAACTGATAGTAGAAATCGTTTTCTGAGTGGGATCTCTCGTAATCGTCCATGATTCTCTATGAATTCCTACATGTTTTTATTCTGATGAAATATTGGAAACTGAAATAATTCCTATGAATAAAAAGAAAGAAAAATTTTTAATTTCTGAGTAATAATTTATTTTAGATGCCAAAATTAAAATCTTTCAGTTTAAAAAGTATTATATTGAATGATTGTGAATTAAATTATTTAAAGTGGATAATTAATAATGTATATCACGTTGAAAAGTTAAAAATTCGTTTAGTTATAAAAAGTGCAACGAATGAAAATAATATTATTGATATAAATTATCTTCGTAAAAATATAATGCCTGATATATTAATTAATTTGCTTGATTTCGATTTTTATATTGTATCGAAATGCAAATTATTATTCGAAAATGATATTGAAAAAATAATTGATTCATTTAAAAGTGATCGAATTTTTATTGATCGTCATTGGACAAATGTTCAATGTTATTTTGATAGAGTTTCCTTATGTCAACATATATCATCAAATCGAATAATCAAACCTAAATTATTTCATGGTATTATGTAAGACATTTTTTGATTTTTGTCATAATAGATATATATGTTTTATTATTATTATAATTATTATTTTAAAGAGATTATCGAATGATTTTTGATTGGGAAGATGTTAAATATATGAAAATTGATTTATGTCCATCAATTTATTCATTTCTTAGTCAATTTGATAAAATATATCCTCGTATTAGATCCATTCAATTTAATATAGGTAAGTGTTTCATTATGTTAAAAGACAGAAAAGAGATTTGTTTACATTGGATTATTTTTCGAAAGAAAATCTCTTTTAAAATCTTCATTTATTTTGTCTTTTTTTTCCTAGGAGAGCATAAACATGTTAGTTCCAAAGAATATTCAGTATTTTTACAGTCAATAATGAATATAATAGATCATCAATTGACTGATATTCATTTTCGATATGTTACAAGACTTGACTTTGGATCTGGTTTTTGGCGTGATGGTGGTAAATTACAATTTTATATTTGAGATTATCGAAAATAATTTTTTTTCTCAATTCTCTCTCATATTGATACAGAAATATTTTTGTATTATTATCTAGAAGTTTAGTTTTGAATAATATTTGATCGATTGATAGAGATGATACACGACATCTGAAGACTAGTAGTAGAGAGTATCTCTAATTGAGTCGTTTAGTTGCTCTCCAATATATTTCGATATTGAAAAGTTGAAAAGTAATGATATCTAGTTAATATCGTTAATTATATCAATCACCTCGATAAAGATTCTAATAAATTAATTATCTGTCTAACATGAAACTAAACGAAATTTGACACTTTAGAAGATCTATTCAAGTTAAGAACATATTTCTACTGAAATCAAATAAACAAAATCAATGGAAAAATTGACTTAGTTTAATTATCTTTGACATATCGAAGATAAATGCGCGTACGAAAAATATATTCATATAATGATGTTTTCATATGACGATGAGTTAGAATCTTCCATCCAATTCCGATTGCCCAGAAATTTGAAATCGCAGTCGAAATCAAAAATTTGTTTTTGTTTCAGTCATCGTCGAAGTTCCATCAATAACAGAGTCAAGTTGTTTAAACTTTACATAGCAACAACTCAAGTGTTAATATGTTAGGTATCACATAAAAATATATGATGTTTACATTTCTTAAATGTTTTCTCATGATAACAAAAATATCAGAGATATTCACAATAACAAATAAAGAAAATATACTAAGATCTGTCTTCATTTACATGAACCATATGTGTTTTTTCCTTCTACGCGAGTTTTATTGATTTATTGTCCTCTTCGATCAATTGTTTGAATTCTTTTGTTATTAAAACATTTTCAGTGACTTTGTTTTTGTCTTTTATGACAATGTGTCAAGTAAGGCAAGGAAATGAAATTTTCTCTTAATATAAACTCATCATATTATCAATTAGTTGAATCGATAATCTATTGATAATGTGAAGTGTTATAATGATTTATATGTTACTAAATAACGAAAAATACCTCGGAATTTTTCGAAATGAAAGAATTTGACTCGACAGTGTTCTACTATAGATAGAATTAATTTTCTTTAGGAAGGTATTTAACAATATATTGATATATATTAGTTTAAAGACGTTATTGCTAATTATTTCTCTGATTACGTAATGTTTGAGAAATGTTAAAATAAGAGATTTTTTACTTTTTTTTTTCATCATATATTATTGTTAAGAAGAATAGATTAAACGAAAATCTTCGGTTGTATTCTTTACTATTTCTACTTATCTTTGTTTTTCTCTATTGAACAGAAGGATATTCTTTAGAAGATAAAATAACAGATAATCAATTATTGTTTTTATCAAAGATATAATTGTTTTAATTCGTTTAAGGAGACTTCTCTTAAAAAATCCAATTTTTCAAAGAAATATTGAAGTTGAGTTATTATCATAGGAAGATACAGCGAAACTTCCTCTTTTAAGAATGTCTATGACTTTTTGAAAAGGAATCAATTTTTTAAAAGACTTATTACATGAAAGTTTGATTCTGCCATCATGTTTTTCCCAGAAATTTTCATGGTTTTTAAAGGTTTTCAATTTTGAAAAACTGCGTTGCCACTTGCCTCAGAATTGAGTAGAACATGTTTACATTGCCCAACGTGTCAGATGGCATTACCTTAGTGAATGTACTGAGCTAAGGGTACCAATGTACTGAGAAAGCTTCAGCAAGGTACCCGATATGGGTACTTCGAAAATTCTCAGTAATTATACTGATGTAGGTACTGCATTGGGTACCCATAGAAGTATGTTTACTGAACAAGTACTTGTATGGGTACCCGCATCTGTAATTTTACTGAGGAAAGCTCTAGAAGATACCCTAGATTTGTCGCGTTCTGTGTAGCAACTGTTCATTCACCGTTTTTGTTTTGCACACACGGCTTTGTATAAACAACTTGACAAAACATAAGAAATTAATATTTTTTCAGACTAATTTTTTCTAGATTATTTTTTGACTATTTACTAGTCCAGAACATGCCGATCTCGATTGTAAATTGAGAAAGGACTACCCGGAAGTGATCTGATAGAGATCCGACCAACTCAAGTCCGGTTAGATATCGAAATTTGACCTACTTGTGTTTTCAGAATTGGAAAAATTAAATTAAATAAAATCGAAAAAACGTCATAAATTTCTTTGAGAGAAACAAAACTGAAGAAAGTCAAAGGTTAGGTTCGATCATCAACATACTAGAATTTTGGCAACAGGGTACCCAAAAATACTGTACAGTAGTACCCAGTGGGGTACTTGATCAGTACCTTCAAGTATCCATTTACTAGACGCTTTCCAGCAGGGTACCCGATAAGGTACTTGAGTACCTAACAGATCCGCGGACATATTAGTAGCAGGGTACTTTTTCGGGTACCCTTAACTCAGTACATTCACTAGGGTATCTACCTTCATGTCTTACGTGCTTTAAAACGATATACTGAAATTAATTAGTAATATATCATTGTAATATGACTTTCTTTGGATGTAAATAAAACAATCCATTTCTTAATTTGTTTATCGTTTTTCTCAGAAGACACTTTCCAATCAGAAAAAATTGAGCTTCTCGTTCCAGGATCAGGCTATATTCCAATATTTTTGTTTTTAAAGGTCTGAATAAGAGTAAACCTTTATCCGAGGAGATCTTTTATAGTTGTTTCCTGGTCTGAGAAATGTGGAAATTACGGTTGTCGGGTCACCATTTTTTTTTATGTTGACTTTTACACCATGTCACCAAAAATGCTCATAAAAAATTAACGGAATTGAATTTCAAAATTCTGTTCGGAGAAAAGTTGCGCACTGACATTAGCATTAATTTAAAACCAGTTCGAGTTCTCTATCCCATATTATGATGAGTTTATATCAATTCTCCTCAAGGTAAAAAAATGAACCATGAATAAGCTGGATATTCCGGTTTAGTGAGACCAATCGAGCTGAAATCTAATAGATTTCAAGCCGGGTAAATCTTATTTTAGACTTTAATATTGTTTTTCTGTTTTTTTTTTTGAAAATTTTGAGAGATTGATCTAATTATTAAGAAAACATTTCGATTATAATTGATTATCATCTAGCGAATGAATTTGACAAAATCTAAAAAGCTTAAAAATGATGAACTAGAAAAGGCGTTTATACGCTTGAAACTAAGAAAACCAATTTTATTGTTATTGATATTAAAATCAATTGAAAAGAAAGAGAATTTTTACTTATTTTTTTCAAAGACATATATATCTTTCTAATATATAATTTAGTTAAATTTCAGAATATTACCGTTTAAAAAAGTCTGATTAAAATTTATTTATAGCATTTCATGATGAGTGTATCGATCGAATTAAATTACGTGCAAAAGTTCTTGCCTATCTTATTTCAATGCCAATTCAATTGATTTATCTTCGTATTGAACAATTCGAATGGTTTTTGCATCTCATTGAATATGTAAGTGTTCATTAAATTAATCCTTTTTTTTAAGTTGCATTTATTAATTGTCAATTATATTTTATTTAAGGAGACCCCTCCCCTTCCCCTCAGAAACCTATCTTCCAATTGATGCAACGGATGTTGATGAAAATTTCAGGAAATAGAAAAAAGAGATATTAGTAGCATATGATAACAATTTGAACCGATTATTTTTCATAATTGACGAGTCATATCGAATGTGGTCTTAAAAGGCGAGGCTTTGACTTATTTCAAAATGAAGGAAAAATATGTACCCTGAAATTGTTGAAGCAATCGTTTGAGATTCTTTTTCATTGAAATGTAGTGATCATTTTGAACTGAGAACCATGAAAACTGTTCTGAGTTCTTTCAAAGATTTTCATATATCTTAACAACGGATACATATTTTAGAGATCTGTTCCCATAATTTCTAGAAAAAACTTTAATCTTTTGAATAAATAGAAAATCAGCAATATACATTCAAAGATCGTTCGTGAAAATGTTCCGAAATGGTCAGAAAACGATAAAAAAAGTGAAGTTGAGTATTGATATTTGCAATATGTTAGAAATCGTTGTAAAGCGCACAACATTTTCTTCTATTCTATGGTATCTGTGACAAAAAGTAAAACAAATTTCCGAGTTCAAGTTTACTGTAGTGCAACCCTTTCTAGAATTTGCACTGTTTCGAAACTATAAAGCCTTTGCAGAATTACGAAAACAAGTTCAGAGCATGATTAATCGATGCGGAGATTACTTTTGAGTGCCAATAAACACGAAGAAATGATGATGCGTAGTTCTCGGTAAATAATGAAAAATCATTAAAACAGCTTATCCTTGTATATGGCTTTCGAATAAGTGCCAAAACTGGGTTAAATATGTTTCACTCATACAAAATTTATACATATTCTGCAAGAGAACACTCAGGGATACAAGTATATGCGAACCTTTTGGAAAATTGAATTTTCTAAGAAAAATCGACTTTCGGAGGCCAGAGGGTTCCCCCTTCAATTAAATTAATCATAAAAGAAAAGCTAATATTTAACATTTTGGAGAAGGAAATTAGATTAAATATATTGTCATTGGTATTTATGGGCAATAATTTAGAAATTAATAGTATTGTTTTTACAGCAGCATATAGCATATTTTAAGGGTTAAAATTATATTGGAATTTAAGTGAGTATTATTCTTTTTCTTTTTTCTTTTATATATATATACAATTTACATATACAGATTTATATATTTATATATGAGTATAGTAGTGAGATCGACGTTTCGAAGACTTAAATCTTCATTGTCAAGATATGTATAAAGTGTAAGCTACAACGATTCTCTATGAGTTAGACAATATATATTGTAATGAGACAAAGAATGTTCTGTTCTTCGTCCGTAACGAATGAGATTTAGTTACGAACACCACCAATAAAGAGAGAGAGATAAATAAAAGCGCTTTTATTTATTTCAGCACTCCCCTAGCAGGTGTGATGAATAGTCACTGTTGGATTAAGATTTATTGTTCTTATATTTTTTATACGTTCTTTTTGCTGGTATCCCTTCTGGGAATATTAATAGTGGAACTGAGTTTACAGTTCGGTTGAGTATTGGGTTATGTTGTTTGATTGCAATGGATTCACGTATTTTGATGCAATAATCGTTGGTATCTTTGTCGAGTATTTTGATTTCTTCCCAGTTGATTTGGTGGTGTTGTTCATTGATGTGTTTTCCCAGAGCTGATTTTTTTGTTTTATGTTGAATGTTTGGATATTGTTTCGGATTTTCTTGGTAATTTGACTCTGTGTCAATTCCGTAACGTTCAATGGATCTAGTTATGCGTTTTGGTCGAGTTGAAGGTTGTTGGGAATTGGTTTTGGTTGGTTGGTGTGTGTTGGTGGTGTTTTCTGTTGTAAGTTGCTTGCCATGTTCATCGGTACGTTGTTCTATTTGACGTAATGTTTTTCCTATGTAGGATGCTGGACATTCAAGACATTTTATTTTGTAGACTACATTTGATTGTAGTTGGACTGGTATTTTGTCTTTTATCTTGAAGAAAGTAGAAATTGAAGGAGGTGCTCTTGGTATAGTTTGGACATGTAATTGGTGTCGGATTGACGATGCTATTTTTATTAGTTTCTTACCTAGTTGTTCAGTTGTTTTGTTGAAATATGGAAGGTCAATGTATGTTTGTTCTGTTTTTTTCATCTTTGTTGTGTTGTTTGTGGATGGTTTGATGTTGTTCTTTTGTTTAGAGTACCTATTGAGTGTTTTTCTAATTATTGTTTCAGTGAAGTTTGATGGGTAACCATTTTGTGATGCCAGTTCTCGTATACAATCGAATTCTTCGTTGATCAAGTGGAATGTTGAGCAGATCTTTATGCCTTTATATACCATTGAACTTAATGCACTTACTTTATAACTTTTGGGTACGTATGAGGACCAATTGAGTAAGAGACCTGTGAAGGTATCTTTTTGGTATACACTTGTGATGAATGGCCCTAGATTGCTGTTGCTGCGTTCAATTTTGACGTCGAGGAACGATATAAATCCTTGTTGTTCTTCCTCACATGTGAATTGGATTTCGTTGTCATAACTATTTAGTATATCTAAGATAATGTCTGTGTTTGTGTTTTTATGTACTAGTGTGAAGGTATCGTCGACGAAACGTTCGTAGTGTAGTACTTCGTGTTTTTGAATACGTTTCATGTATTTGTTTTCAAGATATTCGACGTACACGTCGGCAAATAGTGGTCCAAGTGGACTGTCCATGGCTATCCCATTGCATTGTCGGTAGGTTTTGCCATTGAATAGAAATTGTGATTGTTTGGTGGCCATTTCCAATAGTTGTTTCATGTGATGCCATTGTTTGCCATGTGAGCACCATGTTTCTTTAGGTTCATTGCTGTAAATACATGTATGTTTTTTGCCATATAGTTTTTCAAGTATTAATTCAATGGTTCGATCTATAGGTACTTTAGTGAACAGTGAGGTAATGTCGAATGATAGCATTTTGTAATTTTGTGGATCAATTTTTAGTTTGTGTAGCCATTCTACAAATGAAAATGTATCTTTTACAGTGTTTTGGTTTTGGCATATGTGTTTCAGTTTGTTGGCCAAAAGTTTGGACAGCTTGTAATTGTAGGTTTTTGAGGAGGACACGATTGGGCGCATAGGAATTATGCCATCCTTGTCCAACTTTTTTTTGCGTATCTTTGGCAAGCCGTATAAGCGGGCGGGTTGTGCCCTTCTGGATCTTGCATAGTTGTATTCTTCTGATGTTATGTAGCCTTCGTTTTTCAATTCCAGTAGTTTGATGTTGAGTTGATTTTCATTTTTTATTGTTTGGTCTTGTGGAATTTCTTCAAATGTAGTGATGTCCGATAAGATATTGTTCAGTTTAGTTATATAATCATGTCTGTTTAGGATGACTACTCCTCGTCCTTTGTCAGAGCGGGTTACCACTATTTTCTTGTCTTGTGCTAATTGTTTTAGTATTTGTTTGGTTTTCTGTATGTGTTGTTGTTAGTTCTTCATATTCTGCATTATTGTTCGTTTGAAGGTGTTGCATGTGGATCGTATTTTGTTTGCATATTCCAGTTGGTTGGGAGTTAAATTGTACTTGGTAATTTCATCTTCATCTTTCTCATCATAGTCGTATTTGTCGGTCGCATAGTCTACCCAGTGAAAAATATTTATCAAAAAGAACGGCAAAGAACGCGTTCCAATTTCGTAGAAAACTTTTTTTAAGAAAAAAAACGTTTGCTTATAAAAGTAGAATCCGTTCCGAAATGGAACGGTCAAGAACACGTTCTCATCCTTAAGGAACGTTTTCTTTTCTTAAAAAAACGGCTTTCACGTTCTCGGAACGCGTTCTCGGTCGTTACCATTTAAAATGATGAAAAACGCATTCCTAGATCAGCTTTTCCTATAAGAACCCTCGGAGAGTTCCGAATGATTGACAAAACATGCCTCTTAGGAACCCTCGAGAAGCCAGAAAAAAAGGTGAGAAATATCTGTAGACTGCCTAAAAACTTCCAAGGCAGTCTATAGATATTTCTCACCTTTTTTCCTGGCTTCTCGAGGGTTCCTAAGAGGTATGTTTTGTCAATCATTCGGAACTGTCCGAGAGTTCTCTTAGGAAAAGCTAATCTAGGTGCCAGTTTTTCACGAAAGAATTTAAGAAGGGATTTATTAGTTTTCTACACTCTTACAGAAACCCTTAACAAAGATAACCGAGGCATCACTCAATCGTCCTATAAGATCCATGTACCCTATCTGAGAAGCATATCCTCATCTAAAACAAAGTCAACAGAGAAAACATTTCTCAATCTACTCAAAATGAAATCACTGACTACTGTATATAACTACACTCCACGAAAAAAAAACGATTGCTTCTATTAAGATGGAATAAAGCTAAAGAAGAACTAACTCTATCTTTATTAGATGGGAAAATGATTATTTTCATTAGAATAACATAAAATTAAAGGAAAACTATCTCTATCTCTACTAGATGCGAAAAATGACTGTTTTTATTAAGATGGAATGAAAAATAAAGAAAAACTATCTCTATCTTTACTAGATGAAAAAAATGATTATTTTCATCAGAATGACATAAAATTAAAGGAAAACTATCTCTATCTCTACTAGATGCGAAAAATGATTGTTTTTATTAAGATGGAATGAAAAATAAAGAAAAACTATCTTTATCTCTATCTCTACTGGATGAGGAAAATGATCATGTTTATTAAGATGGAATGAAAACTAAAGAAAAACTATCTATACCTCCACTAGATAAAAAAAATGATTTTTCTGATTAAAATGCAATAAAACTAGAAGAATTTTAACTTAATCTTTACCATATAAAAAATGATTATTTTTATTAAGATGGAAAATAACGAAAGGAAAACTAACTCTAACTATACTAGATGAACAAAATGATTTTTCAGATAAAGATCAAATAAAACTAAGAAACGCTAAATTTATCTCTATTGAATGAAAAAAAATGACTATTTATATTAAGATCGAATAAAACTATAGGTAAACTAACTCTATCTCTACTAGATAAAACCAATGACTACTTTTAGTACGATGGAATAAAAGCAAAAGAAAACTAATGGCAAAATATACTAATTTGTCAGTCATTTTATTTAGTTTTATTCAAAAACAATAGTGAAGCTTTCCACCTATACACAAGATCATTATCAACAAAAAATGATGGACAGTAAAAAATATGTACAAAATTGTTCTTGTCCTTTGTTCTGCTCTGACCATTGATAAACATTGCAATGAAAGGGAGAGATAATATTTCGATCACACTGCAATGTTTATCAATAGTCAGAACAGAATAATGGAAAAGAATAGAACAATTTTGTACATATCTTTTACTTTCCATCATTTTGTGTCGATAATGACCTTGTGTATAGGTGGAAAGCTTCACTATTTTTTTTGAATAAAACTAAATAAAATGATTGACGAATTAGTATACTTTGTCATTAGTGTATTTTCTTATATCTCGTCCAATAATATAAATAAAAGAAAACTAACTCTAACTGTATTAGATGAAAAAATGACCATTACGATTAAGGTCGAACAAAATTAGAAGAACACTAACTCTATGTCTATTAGGTGGAAAACATGACTATTTCTATTAAGATGGAAAAAAAATCAAAGGAAAACTAACTCTGTCTCTACTAAGATGAAATAAAACTAAAGAAACACTAATTTATCTCTACCCAATGAAAAAAATGATTATTTCTGTTAAAATTGAATAAAACTAAACGAATTTTTAAAAAAATGATTCTTTTAAATTAGTATCGAAAATAATCGAAAAGACACTAATTCTCTCTTTACTAGATAACAGAAATGATTGTTTCTATTAAGATGTAATAAAGCTAAATGGGCAATACAATACAAATTGTGGGAAAAGCTTGTTAAGTTCATCAAAGAGAAGAATTGTTGTATATTCGTTTGCCGAACGGGGTGCGTGAGCTTTCGTCTCACCTCTTCCGAACATCCGGATATGTGACCGGATGTTCGGAATTAAGTTTTTTTCATGTCCGGAGTTTGTAAAGAGTCGTGTCCAGGAGATCGTAATAGAATACAGGGAGATCGGAATGATTTTACATGATGTTCGGAATACAGTTTTTATTGTATATCTGATATAACACCGGGAGATCGTGATGAACAATGTCAGATGTTCGAAATAATGCATTTTATAAAAAAAAACAACCGCATGATCGGAATAACATTGACAGGAACATCGTAAAAAAGATACACTGGGAGATCGTAACGGATATAAAGACTTTTATTTCTGTTTTTCTATACAAGAATAGCGTTCATTTACTTAGCACAGGGGGTTTGGAGTGGGTGTGAGTTTCTCTTCTTCGATCACCCACACCCACATTTGTTCTTTCTTTTTGTTTATTATATTACTTTATTCTATATCTGTCTACTTCTCCAGTTGTAATTTATTCTTTTTCTCTATATAAAAAAACATATTGTACTGATAGTATTAAATAAGAAAAAGTCAAATGTGGTTGTGTGTTTTGTTAAAAGTGTTTGTTGTACTTATTTTTTTCCTGTTAGAGGAAGATAACATGATGATGTTTATTCACACTAGATTTATGAGTAAAATTTCTTTCTTTTCTTTTCAACAACTTGATATTCGTAAGCGCAAACATGTAAGGAATTAGTGGGACCAAATAACACAAGAACTACAATGGTAGACAGAACAGCAATGTTGACTGCTTGAGTTCACCAAGACGTTCTTTATTCACCATCTTAGACTGTAAGACAAGCGTGTCACTTCACATTCCCTCAAATGTAAATCTCAACATGCTTACGAACATCCGGCCCTTTTCATTCCGAACACCCTGTAGTTTTTATTACGACGTTCATGTATTTGTCATTACGAACTCTTGCACATTTTCATTCCGATCTCCCGGTAAAATTTCGCTGTTTTTTCACCAAAAAACGTCATTACGAACTCCTGACCACATGTCATTACGAACAACCTGCTTTTTGTTATATTTTATCGACTTTTTCATTACGAACTTCATTCCGAACACTCTGTCTTTTTTCTTATGTCCGAAGATCGTAACGGACTGCTTCACCTGGAGTTCGTAATAAAAAGTTGAGACGAAAGCTCCCTTTCCCGCCGAACGACTCCGAATTTTTCTAGAATCCTTCTTATTGTTGGACATTGCTTGTGTCTCTTTTTATTGTTTTTGTCAGCATGTTGTAAATAAGACTGTCATGATATCGATAGCTAAAAGCTCAACGTTGAAAACAGACGTTGATAAAAGAACTAAGAGTTATGATGATAATTTTTTATGCAGAAAACAATGAGACAAAAATTTAATATATTTGAGAACACTGACGAATCCATTTGGAGCTAATCAATATTCTTTCTCAATATAACAGGATAATTTTATGTGGGTTATGAAACGGACGAGAAGGTGTTCTGTATTTTTAAAACTGATTTTTGAATTCACGAGAAAGCATTCGACAATTAGGAGAACGACAGAGAACGCGTTCTTTTCTCCCTAAGAATGATGTCGAATTGTCTGGAACGTGTTCATCAGTTCGAAGAATATATTCTCAAGTATTTCTTGAGAGAAGGTCAAAGAAAGCATTCTCATTTTCATGGAATCCGATCCTGACCGTCCCAAAAATGAACTGTTCAGAAAGCTTTCTCTTCAGATGAAGAACGATTTTGAACCGGAAAGAAACCATCCTATAAAAACGTGGAACGACAAAGAATGCGTTCCTTCAGATGCATAACTCATTCTTGTCGCTCATGAACGCATTCGCCAAACTATAGAACGCGTTCTTCATGAGAAAGGTAACTTTCCATGTTTTGCTGAATGCGTTCACTTCCGTTTTTTTCCATGATTATTTTTCACTGGGTAGTAGGTTGACAAAATAGTTTTCAATATTTGAAATAAAGGTACGTTCATCAAATTCAGTTGGTGGAAGTACATAATCAAGACACTGTTCTAGAGCTGACATCTCTTCCTTGGAAAGTTGGCGATGTGATAGATTTGTTATGATATTTTGACGTTGTGTTTGTTGGTTTGTTTGTTGTGAGCGGAGGTTCTTACTTTTTCTAAGACCTGCGATTTTTCGATTAGGGGTTCTTTCCCATTTGGATGATTTTTATTTGACCAGTTGTCTACATACCACCTTTATTTTCATTAATGTGAGACTTCTGATATCTTTTTCCAACAGTGACATAAGGTTTTTGCTTGTTTTGTAGTTCAATGTGAGTTGGCGTTTTTTTTGCTTTGATTTCATCTTTAAGTAATTGCATTCGAAATATGTGGATTGCTCGTTTGTAATGTTGGTGTGTACTTGGTATTTTTATTCTGACAGAAGTTGGTGTCAGTTCTTCATGTTTACAAGTTTTCAAGAATTTTATATCTTTTTTTATTTTTTCTTATTTAATTTGTAGTTTAGCGTACCAGAATACATTTTTTGCGGTTATAGGCCCAAATCACTGCCTTATATAATGAACATAGTTATTAGTATTTATGTGCAATAATTTAGAAATTAATAGTATTGTTTTTACAGCAGCATATAGCATATTTTAAGGGTTAAAATTATATAGGAATTTAAGTGAGTATTGTTCTTATTTTTTATTTCTTATTTTTGTTTTGTTTTATATATATATATACAATTTATATGTACAGATCAATGTATTTACATATGAGTATAGTAGTGAGATCGACGTTTCGAAGACTTAAATCTTTATTGTCAAGATATGTATACATTAATCGACGATCTTGCCCTATTCTTTCCAGGTTCTTGTTTTTCTTGGTTTCAGACAAGATTCTTTTTCCATTCCTTCTATACAAGATTCTTCCTTGAAAAAACTGATCTTGCCTTTCTGACAAGATTCATGTAGACCGAATCTTGGCTGGTGAGGCAAGAATTTCTTCTCCAGACAAGATTCTTGTATTCTTGCTTTTCTTGCATTCTTGTCTGATTTTTATTTTTCTTGATATTCTTGTCTGATTCTTTTTTCCTTAGATTCTTGTCTGTTTCTTATTTCTTGTGTTTCTTGCCCGAATCTTGTCATATTAAAAAAGCCTTGTATCAGTTGTTATTACTATCTGTTTCATACCATTTTATTATGAGCCTTGCACACCATGTACAAAAAAATGTAAAAAAACAAAAAAAATACTTTTAGTTTCACATGTTATCCCAGGTCGATGATTCCGGCCTCCGGATTCGGTCGGAACCAGCAGGAAACGTCGTATTTTCCGCCCAACTCCCACCGGTTTCCGCGTTATTCCCGCAGAAAAAATAACCGAAACAGGGTGGCAGTATGCCGGCCGGAAAGTCTTCGTACCCGGAACCGAGCTATTCTGACAGATTTTCGCTCACCGGAAAACACCGGAAACCACGCCATATCTGCACGGAAACAGCAGTACCCCGCAGGAAACAATAAAGGAAAACACCGTACCCTTCAGGAACCACAACGGAGACACACCGTATCCAGTCCTTATCGGTAGGATGTGACCTTACTCCAGAAAGATCTTTTAGGACCCCAATCTCCTAAATTCCTTGATACAGTCCCAAAATTAATCGAAACACACAGGAAACTCCACTAAAGATCCTGAAAGATCTTTTTTTATTAACACACCTGTTACAGTCTCAACAATACATTGAAATCAAAGTAAAGTCTCAAAAAGATGTTTAAAGATCTTTTTCTATTAACACAACCGTTACAGCCCGAAAAATACCTTAAAATTAAAGTAAAGTCTCAAAAATACCTTAAAATGAAGGTACAATCTCAGAAAGATCTTCAAAGACGTTTCTCACTGAAATAGCTGTCACAGGCTCGTAAAAAATGCAGAATAGGTAACCTTTGAAAAAATATCGAGTGGCTTTCCCGCGCACCACTCTTCTCTTTCCGTGTTGCTTGCTGGTAATGGAATCTCGTAACTGTGCTGCTTATCTGAACCTCGGCAAATGACTGTCGATATTGGAATAGATTGAAGCATGTGTGAACGCTAGTTGTGTTTATGGGATCAATGGAAGCTTTCTGTTCTTTGTTGTCCTACCTCCACAGGTCTCTCATACCATTGCTATCTACTGCGACAGTCGAATGACCTCTAGTATGAGGTGCACTCCTATTTATAAGGAAGACCGTGTCTTAAAAAGACTCAAAAAATCTGGTTTTAATTGGATTAATAAAACTCAACAATCGATTTTTAATCCATGTCACTCCTAAGTGTGTTGTCAGGCAAATGAACTCTAATGTGAAGTGCAGTCGTATTTATAGGAAGGACCTAGTCGTAAAAAAGACTCAAAAAAATCTGATTTTAATCAGATTAATAATACTCAAAAATCGTTTTTTAATCCATGTTAGCTCTGAGTGGGTTCTCACTCGAATGAACTGTCATGTGCGATGCACTGCTATTTATAGGGAGTACCATATCTTACAAAGACTCAAAAAATCTGATTTCAATCGGACCAATAATACTCAAGAATCGATTTTTAATCGATGTTACTCCTACCTGTTTTCTAACTTGAATGAACTCTATCATGTGCTGCACTCATATATATTAGGTGGATCGAGTCTCAAAATGACTGAAAAAAGATCTTTTCAATCGGATTGGTAATAAGCAAAAAAGGATTTTTAATACATGTTACTCCTACCTGTTTTGTACGTCGAATGAACTCTAACACGTGCTGCACTCATATATATACGGTGAATCGAGGGTGGGGGTGTGAGTATGGGTGTAGATATATTCTTTATCCACACCCACACCCTCCCAGTCCTATCTTGTCGTGTCCTGTGACCGGATCCGAACTTCACAGCCGAATTTCAAACGGCCGGATCTGGGCTTCGAAACCAGACAGGCAACGACCGTATATGATTCGTATCCTGTTGCCGTCATAAAACGTCGGAACCGCATTCGGGAACCGTATCAAAAACAGGCATCCGTATCCGAACATTGTCTTCGGACTCCGGAATTAATGGGAACTAAGCCGGAACCGATTTGGGAATCCTGCACCAGGAATTCGCTGGAAATCTATCGGATCCGGTGGTTTCCCGCCGTACGTCTTTGACCTGGGATTATAGAAGTTTCACAGTTTTTGACATAAGAAACAACATAAAATTTTCATTATCAAAAAAAAAAAAATATTTATTTTTTTTGAACTTCATCATTGTCATGTGTATCTGGGATTTCCATCGTCCATTAAAAAAATACTTTTGTACATAATGAAAGAAAATCTAAAAAAAATAAAATAAATAGAAAGTTATGGATTAGTAAAATATTAAAATGTATCCAATAAGTGTAATTTATCGGAAAAAAATTTAAAAAAAGCTATTATATATTCCATTGTTCTCTCTATATCGAATGGAAACATTTTCTCTACATCTAATTGAAATAGAGTTGTTAGATGTTGTTTGAACGAATCGAACGTTCTAGGAAAAGTACATATTCAAAGTGATATTGTACTAGCTATCGAATTAGTAATGAATAAATAACGTTCAGACATTGCTTTATATATTTGATCATACAAAGACGACATCACGTGCCGTTGATCTTGGAAAGCTAACAAGAATATTTTTCTTTCCTGTCATAAGAATCTTGCCTGAACTGTAGGAAATTTAAAATATCTTGTATTTCTTTCCAGTTTCTGTTTTTTTCATAATTTTCAGACAAGATTCTTTTGATCTTGAACCTCAGACAAGGTTCTTTTTAAAAGGCAAGAAAAAGATTCTTGCCTGGACGTTAAATATATCTGGAATATCTTATGATTCTTGCTTGATTCTTCTATTTCTGATTAATCAGACGAGATTCTTGTCATCTTGGAATCCAAACAAGATTCTTTTTACTTTCCTGTCGAAAAGAATCTTGTCTGAAAGTAAAGAAAAACAAGAACCTGGAAAGAATAGGGCAAGATCGTCGATTAGTGTAAAGTGTAAATTACAACGATTGACTATGAGTTAGACAATATATATTGTCTAACTCATAGTCAATCGTTGTAGTTTACACTTTATACATATCTTGACAATGAAGATTTAAGTCTTCGAAACGTCGATCTCACTACTATACTCATATGTAACTAAATACATAAATCTGTACATATAAATTGTATATATATAAAAAAGAAAAAAGAAAAAAAAAAATAAGAATAATACTCACTTAAATTCCTATATAATTTTAACCCTTAAAATATGCTATATGCTGCTGTAAAAACAATACTATTAAATATATTGTCATTATTTAGAAAATAATAAAAATTGTTCGATTTTTCCGCTTCGATCCATAGGATAGAGCTAATAGAAGCAAACGTCTTTCATCCTATAGTTCTTGAAAAGTATTTTTAAATTGCATTTAAATTTATTTTCGTTAACTAGAGATTGTAAGACTGTCAATTTCTTGTACGGCAAATAGTGAAAATCAGTCCCCAATATTCTATGGATAATTGTTGATGAAATTTTTTATTATGAATTCTTTGTTGGATTCTTCTTCCACAGACTAACCGACATTATTATGAAAAATTTACAGATCGCGATAGAGACTCTAGTATTGCCGCATTCTTTTCACTGACTATAAGTTACATACTCAAGAAACGAAGTCTAATAGAGAATTATCGTCATTTATAATGACAGAAAGTCCATCATGTCGAATATTTTAATCTGAAAGATTGAACCAAAAAAGTTTTCTTATTATGTTGTTTTAGCTTTGTGATACACATTTTCTTTCGAATTTGTGTTTATCATTTGAGAAGAGTATGATAGAACCTGTCATAGCTTGTATTATTGTGTATTTATAATTTCAATGTTTATTTTATCCAACTCTTCTAATATCGAAATTTTTATTTTCTTCACGTAAATAAAGAAGTAACAAGTTTTAAAATGACATTTTCTATAGATTTCTAGGCGATTTCCTGTTGAGTTTTTTTATACAAAGAAAGATTTATTGATCAAACATAAACAAGAAAAAGAGAAGTTAAAAAAGATAACATTGAAATCGTTTCTAGTTTTCTTATTTTAAAATAATTATTGACGTATGAAAAAAAGAAATATAACTTTGGTTCAACGTTCGAATAATAACTACAGTTTGTTTATTAGTTTATCAACTTTTAAATTTAGTTTTATGCTTATTTTTAGGCATCCGATAAACTAAGAAAAAGTGCATTGACCACCGTTCGACACATCGAATTTTGTCTTGCTAGTTGTAATTATGGTTTAGACGAATCAGCTCATATTGGTAAAAATCTCATACCTCTTCTCACTAGTTACACACCATATTTGCAATCATTGCGTCTTTGGCGTATGGACGATTTTCCTTGGACATCGAGTAAGTTTATGGATAGTTTCAATAAAAAAAATGTTTTTTATGAGAAATATTTTGCTTCGTTCAAGTTCGACCAAAATATGAAACAAGATATTTATATGAAGCTTTGAATAGACGCTGGATAAAATCGTTACGAACATCTCAATCGATCGGTACGTTTTTCAAACAAATTTAGAAATAAATTATTGAAAAGAAAACAAAACTTTTTTTATGTAGTTGAACATGTTGCTGTCTTTCAACAAGATCTTTCTCAATTAGTTAATCAATTAAAAGAATTTGTTTTCCTCGACATTTATGGACAAATTCATCGTGACAAAATCGAACCTTATCGTTCCATGGTTCAAATGTGTTTCCCTAATAGTCGAGTTCATATCGAAATGACAAGATTTCATCTGTGGATTTGATTATTTTTTTTCTAGGAATAAATTAGAATTGATTGAATATCGAAATAAATCAAAAAATGAAAATGCTACACTATCTCAGCACGCTCCTACATAAATACATATGTGAACGTATCATTTTCAATAAACTTATCATCATGATAAAACGTGCTTCAACGTAATCAAGAAAAAAAAAGATCGTCTAATTTGAAATTGAATCATCAGATGAATATGTTCAATCGAAAGAATAACTTCATTTTATTTAAAAGTTTAAAAAAACAACTAGCATATAATTATAGTTTGTTCAATCGATTTGGACTTAAAGTTATTATGTCTTTATAATAATTAAGATTTAATTGAATTTATAGAGAACAGGATGAAAGGTTTTTTTGTATTTTTCAGTAAAAATATATTTTGTATATAACATATGAGCCTGTTCTATTGATCATAATCGAAAAAAAAACTAGATTTTATTTGAATTGTTTATTACGTATGAAATGTATAATGATACTCAAATTATCCAAATATATATTTGAAGAATAACATATTAATTATTATCCACAATAAAATGCATTTTATTTTAAAGAAAAATAAACAAATATTATGTTTAGAATCATATTGAAAAAAAGTTATCGAAACTTATTTTTCACTAGTCAACATTCTTGCCTTTATCTTCCAGATTTTTCTATTTCTTCAATATCAGTCAAGATTGAGAGGGTAAGTGTAGCATCTACGCACTAAATCTTAGTGCGAGGTAATGAAAAGATGCTGAGGGTCCCAAACTCTCATTTCCTTCTTTTAACACCGGGTGTCTGCTAGAAAATTAAAGGTGAAAGGTCAGCACTTTAACCTTTGAACTATATGTATGGGCACCTCAGCATCTTCAGTATTCAAAGAACTTAGAGAGCTTCAAACCTGCATTTTCTTCTTTGGTTAAGATTCTTTTTCCATGCAGCTCAGTGAAAGATTGTTGCCAACAAAAAAAATAGATCTTGACTTTCTGTCAAAATCTATGAAGACAAAATCATGACTGATAAGATAAGATTAGTTTCGTTAGTCAAGATTATTGTCTTCTTGAACTTTTTGCCTGATTCTTTTCGTTTGATTTTCTTATGTATCTCTTGTAATTTAGGTTTAGCCTTGAGAATACATAAAAACATGAATCTATTTCATCGCTGATTTATTATTATTTCAAATTTCGAGTAATGTACACAAGACAACAAAATTACAGCTAATTTCGAGCAATTTAAGATCAGCTAGAAAAGACAAAATTGAGGAGATTTTCAAAGATGCAAAAATTAGTTCTCTGAAAAAAGAGAAATAAATAAAAGAAGTAATCTATTAACATTATAGATATGATCGGTTATTATACTTCAACTTGTCCATACTGATTATATGACTATAATAATTATCATTTATTTTTGATATTTTTTCTTTTGATAAAATGTTGATGATTTGATTGATGAACTTTCCTTATTGATATCATGTTTTGTTATAAAGTCTTTGTACATAAGAGAGTTCTTATTCATCTTGCTGAACACATTTTATCATTTATAAATGAATAAATAATTTACAGACGTTGATATATTTACATATATACATATGAAGACATCACATGACATTCATCAAAGTCAGAAAAGAATCTTGACTGAACTTGAAGATTTAAAAGACTTTGCACTGATTATCAAGAAAAATCAGAATCTTGAAAGAATAGGTTCAAGAGTGTTGACTAGTGTCAAGATTATTTTGCATATTTTCTATGTAAAAGAAAGTCATTTTCTCGGACATGTAGAGAAAAAAAAATGCATGATAACAACTAAGATAATGTTACTCTGGAACTACAGGAATTTTTTCATCTGTAGATACTTTACAATAATATGATGGAATGACATAATTACCTGGAAATAAACAAGTCAATACTCTAATTTCTTTATCTCAATAGAAAAACTTTTATAGATATGAATTAATGATGAAAACTTATCACTATTGACTATTAATTCATCGATTCAAATGATATTTTTTCACCTAAAACTTGCTTGTTAAGATAGAATAAAATTATCGTGAAATGATACTGATATCATCTTAATACAAATGCAACATGAATAGAGGTTTATCTTTAAATTTAACATAATAATTTCGAAAATACCTTAACTCTTTCCATAAGAATACACTCTTGATTCAAAGATGCGTTTAATGGTAAAAAAAAATATGGGATCAAAAACACATTCTTATCTTCAAACGAATTCACACTTGTTAATTAACAAATGTCTTAATAAATTTTTATTCTTCGCATCTTGATCTCAGATTTTTCCTTATGAATAAAATCTTCATTCGCGTCGGAGGATTAATTTAGCTTAAAATCATTTTTAATCATTTGAACATCGAATATTTTAGGCTTTCATTTATTAAAGAAGAAGCTATCACTAAGACGTTTGATTCTTTTTTAAATTGTGTTACATGAAAATAAGACATCTATTCTCAGCATCCTTAATCATCGATGCATGAAAAAGGATAAAGGAATTGAAAATTATATTTTCTCATGTCTTTAAGCTATTGTTTACTAGAAATACTTTTAACAATAATTTTTTTTTTGAAGAGGACTTTCTTCAAATATCAATAATCAACATTATATATTACAGAAATACTAACTGTAAGTTTGACTGAATGTGAGATCAGTTTATTGAGTGACAATAACCATGTAAAGCAGAAGAACAATAGGAGCTAAGAGAAGACAGCGGATAACGAACAGAGAAAAAAAATATCACAGTGACATATATTACAGAAAGGAAAATAAAGGAATAAATCACTGTGAAGTGTGATATGAGCATCAATGATAATATATACTGACGCTAAACGAGGATTGAAATATCTCTTTTAGTCTAACTGGCTTACGACATCTGTTCGAATAGCAGAAAGTGTGGATCCAACTCCCATAAACGGCATCTTTTTCTTTCGTTCTGTCACATAATATGAGTAATACTGCGTCCCATAGCTCTATACATATAGAAGCCAACATGTGATGATAACGGCTCACTCTCAAAAGAGATACAATTTTTGTCTAACATGAATATGATTGAACAATGTACTATATAAAGTATCTATGGCTATTTAAGCTTATGACAGCTATTTAAGTTTTGTATAGCTATTTAAGTATTTACATAGCTATTTAAATTTATTTTATCTATTTAAGGAATTGCATGGTCTTGTAGTTTCTCTTATCTATTTACGTTCATTATTGATATTTAAGTATTTGGGTGACTGTTCAATTGTTTCCTACACAGTTTACTATCTATGTATCTGAAATCAAGCTTGACCTATCTATCGGAGTGTATTTCAGATTTTGCTTTTTAAGAGTGTTACTATAGCCAAATCATCGGATTGAAGCAGTTTGAATAGATGAGGAAAAGATGAAACAGAATTGATGTCGCAAGTCAACGTAAGACGCATGACTTTCTCTCATTTACTTACCTGTTAGAGCAAGAGGAGTGTGGAAAAAAAAAGAGAATAGTGTAAAAAATCTGCATTGTTGTGTTAAATTTGTTTAATTGCTGTAATGGTAGACCTACAATGGCGGTCTAGAAACCTTCACAATTGTAGAAATTAATTGCAATTATTAATGTATGACTACTGTTTCGAGAAAGCGAGTCTGTATCTAGAGAATTTGTTATAGATTACATAGATATTCAAGATTTAGATCGATATGGATGTATTTAAATTGCTACGGAAGAGTTCAGTAGTTCTACAAATACATGAATATCTATGCAAATACTTAAATAGCTACGGAAAGTTTAAATAGCTATGTAAATATTTAAATAGCTATGTAGATACTTAAATAGCTATACAATATTTAAATAGATATGCAAGTACTTAAATAGCTATGGAAAACTTAAATAGGTGTAGAGAACTTGAATAGCTATGATAAAGTTAGATAGCTATGTAAGTACTTAAATAACTATGAATGTACTTAAACAGTTGAACATTTATTTAAAAAGTATCTCTTTTGAGAAGCTACGGATGATAACATGTAGAAAAAGACCAGGACTGATCCAAATCAATCCTCATTGGAGGATGGAGATTGTGCCTGATTTTTCAGGGAGTGTAACATTATTTTTACTAACAGAACACAAGAAAATTTTAGGATTTTGCTGGGAAAAAATGAATACTTTTGAAGATAGGGCAGAGGGAGGTGCTCCAACCTCGAAAACCCCGAGTCTGACCAGCTCTGAAAAAAAACAAATAAATGATAACCTATAGTTCATCGAGAAGAAACCATTGTGGTCAATCAGTGTATATTTCACAAGTCTCTGCATTAACAATTAACATTAGTTTTTCGAAAACAATATTACTCCATTTAAAATATAATTCGTTGATGAAAACATTTTGATCAAAATAAAAACTTACTCTATATACATACAAGTAATTCATCATGCTTTTTATTCTAATCAAATAGTTACAAAAAGATATATTGATCTTTGGTCTACCTTAGAGATAGTCACACATACATTCCAGTATGATTGGAGATTTTTAAAACTTTTCTGAAAACAAAAACTAAACAAGATTCTCCTATGTTCTCACAAATCTGGTTATTTAAAAACTTTTTTTATATTCTAGATGTTACAATAAATAAATAAATAATCTTCAACATATTATTAAAAAGTTTTTAAATATATTCTAAAAAAGAAACTTTAAATTGTTCATCGAAGTATTTTTGTGTACATAAGAAAAAAATGTTTGTACTTGTGCAATAATTTTTACATGAAAAATTATAAAAGAACGTATGTGACGAAAATAAAATAAAATATATAATTGAATGTCTTTAAAAATCCAATTCAATTTAACAAATAGTTTATCTGGTTATTATTTCGTATATTAAATTATTGACAAAGAATAAACTAATCGATAGATAGATAGATAGGATGCGTTAAAATCGATTGAATGAATCATCTCGCTCTGAACAATATAAACGAATAGCTACATTGTTCTACAGTTTCTTTATATTAACAAATAAATATCTCGCGCATCAGAAAAAAAGAAACGAATGGTTTATTTATTTTTATATAAAAGAATGTTGATCTCTTTTAAAACTATTGAAAAAAATCTTGCATAAAAATTAATTAGGAATACTTCTTCTTTTTTTATAGAAAATCAAAACAATGATATCAATAATTTCTCCGGATTCTCATGTATGTGTTGCTATGGATAGACATGCAGTTAGCTACGGCAGCATTCATACAAATTCGTTGTCATCTTGTCTATGCCTATTATTGGATGGAATTGTAGACAGAAAACCGTTCTGTTTTCTATTACATTCATCACGATCTCAAGAATCAGAAGATGATGCGTTAAATGATTTATTGGTTCATTTACTTGAAGCTTTATCAAAAAGCCTAAAAGAGGCTTTAATGATGGATTCATCATCAATTACAGACATTCCAATCAAGAATCTCAAACTATTGGTTGCAGGTGGTCCAATCGGACACCGTGAATTAACAAGAAAATCTTTTTCTCTCTTGAATGAGAATTCTATTATAAATGAAATAGAATCTCTTACGACAGATCCAGAAGTTATTTATCTGGTGAAACAATTATTAAATTCTGTTGTTGTAGTTTCGCCGATTACATACTTGACCACAGAAGAACATGAAATGAAAGGTCAGTTAAATTAATTTCTAAAAACTAGGTTATTAAAAGAGCTTCCATGAGTTGATCGAGCATCTCTTCAATATACGAGGTACTTGATAAATTTTTTTTTTACGATTTGTTTTTGCTCATTCAGAACTTCAATGTCTAAAACTACTAATCCTAAAATTTTAGGTTCTAATACCCTACCCATGAAAAGTTAGTCAATACCAACTTTTAGTACTATCACACCTTTTTGAAAAAAAAAAACAGAAAAAAAATATCCTATAAAAGATGTACCGGCTTAAGTTTCAACAGATTGTTAAAAATTTTTACGGTATACATAAGAAAATAGAGAATTAAAAGCTGACAAAAAAGAAGGTATTGTGATATAATGTAATCTCTAACAAGTCTAGTTTTATAAAGCTAATATGAGTCAACGGTGGTCATTTTGATCAGTCGAAATAAAACAATGTATCTGATTGGATAGCAAAACGTCGAAGAAAAAAATGTCGAAAAACGAGAGTCTTAGTGCTCTGCATCATAAAAGTGAGAAATTTATTTTGTTCAACAGGACAAAGTATATGTGTAGATAATGAAAACTAGTTGCAACAAAATAAAACTCGACAGCGCAATTTTAATATAGCATTTATTTTTTCTTCGTTACCAAAAATGATAAAATACTTAATAAGTCCTCAATATTGATTTCTTGGTTTTTATATCGCTCATTTAAAGTATTAGTTCGCTTTTGAATGTCATCAGCTGAAGTTGATTTAGGTCGACGAAAAGCACCTGTATGAACTTGAGCACATAAGCGTTGAATCATACAATCAACCAAATATAGAAGTGATGAAAGTGCTTGAATCTATTTGAATGCCTGCAATTACGTGGTATATATAGAAGAACAGAAAACAATGCTAAAACTGTGTCCTTTGCTGAAATAGATTGTTTTTTTTTTATCTTTTACTTGTTCTAGAATGTTCACTTACAAAATGATATGTTGGATAGAAGTATTAGCTAATTATGGCAGTTGTTAAGGAAAATATAGAATGAAAGAAAATCAATATTGTTTCATGAGGACATCTTGAAACTTTCGACATTTTTTTCTTTGATAAAAATTACTTTGACATTTTTTTGTTCTACATCTATTTTTCAACATTTTATTTCGACATATTTTTCTTCGGTGTTTTGCCATCCAATCAGATACATTGTTTTATTTCGACTGATCAAAATGACCACCGTTAACTCATATTAGCTTTATAAAACTAGACTTGTTAGAGATTACATTATATCAAAATACCTTCTTTTTTGTCAGCTTTTAATTCTCTATCTTCTTATGTATACCGTAAAAATTTTCAACAATCTGTTGAAACGTAAGCCGGTACATCTTTTATAGGATATTTTTTTTCTGTTTTTTTTTCAAAAAGGTGTGATAGTACTAAAAGTTGGTATTGACTAACTTTTCATGGAAAGGGTATTAGAACCTAAAATTTTAGGATTAGTAGTTTTAGACATTGAAGTTCTGAATGAGCAAAAACAAATCGTAAAAAAAAAATTTATCAAGTGCCTCCTATATTCGATGCTCTCATGGACTCTCTTAAGTTATTTTTATTGTTTCTCTTTACAAAGAATAAATCTAGATAAAATTGTTATATTTATTTTATAAATAAAAATAAATTAAAAGAAGTCTTTTGTGTTTTTTTATTTTAGGACGCACAGGTAAAAGGATTTTTGAACCACCCGGTATGTCGTTGATCTACAATTGCCAGTTAAAAATGGGATACATGTGGATTGAATGGGGTGGTACATCAAGTTCTGTTCCCATGGCTTGTATGTTTATAACGAACTTCTTGTCAAAAGATGAAACACAATATAAATGGTTTTGGCAGAAAAAAAATATCATAAAAATGATAAAACGTCTTGAAAATGATGAAAAGAAATTACATGCTTTCATCAAAGATGCTAGTAAGATTAAAATTTAGGCTTGTTGCTAAATATTCTGCATTAGGTTCCTATTTAAGAACCAGTCCATATAAGCTACGACCGAACTTGCTCAATCGAGATCGTCAGATTTTGCGCAATTTAGAATATGTTGCAGAGAAAAGAGTTCTAAGAATGTTGCCGCAAGTCGTTTTAAAAGATCGAAGGATCAATGTTTTTTCAAACGACTTGCGGCAAAATTCTTAGAACTCTTTTCTCTGCAACATATTCTAAATTTAACAAAACCTAACGACCTTGATTGAGTAAGTTCGACCGTGGCTTATATGGACTGGCTCTTATTAATAAATAATATTTTTTTTGTTTTTAGATTTTGTGTTATCATCAATCAACTCTAACGTAAACAGACTTTCCCTTTTTCTTAACTGTTTTTATTGTTTCATTACAAGCAGAACAAGACAGAAAATATATGATCTTGAAAAAGTAGAAAAAAAAAAGAGGACTGATATAAAAAGCACTATTCGTCTCTATTTCAAACTATTGTTTTGTTTTTATAAATCAACATCATCTTTCTCTATTAAAATTTCAAGAACATGATCCAATAAAGCTCTTCTCTGTGCTACGTTTTACTTTAACTAAGATGATTTTATTTATTTAGACATGTCATGCTTTAAAAATATATGGTGATGATCTCATAGTCAATGTTCAAATAGAAAACTTCAATCCTGGTAAAAAAAAAAGATTATTGTAAAAAAAAAGACATCTATTTACTTATTTTAGTTATCGGTCGTGATAAAGAAATTCGTCAAATTATTGAAGTTTTATCAGGATCAATAAAAAATAACATTATTTTAGTTGGAGAAGCGGTAAAAGTTTTTATTAAATTATTTATTTTATGTAAATGAGTGTTTTTATTTATTTGAATAGGGTGTGGGAAAAACAAGTATTGTTAAAGGTTTAGCACACTTTATTATTGAGCAAGATATTCCTGATACATTACCTCAACGTTTGATTACATTAAATATCAAAGAATTAATTAGTGAGAGTTATTTTAAAGATTGAATTATTCAGAAAATAAAATATTTTAGATAATGGAAATCATCTTGATGAATTTGAAAAACGTTTTATATCAGTTTTAAAAGAAATAAAAAGTTTAAATGGTGAAATTATTTTATTTGTAGATGAAATTCATTTAGTTGTTCATGCAAAAGGTATAAATTTACTTTAAATATTCAATAAAATATTTAATGAATGTTTTTTTTACTAGATACAATGGATTCGACAAAATTATTCAAATCAATGTTAAGTATGTAATTGTTCTGTATTGATTAAATAAAAAATGTTTTTCTTTAAAGTTGATGGTGAATTTCGTTGTATTGGTGCAACAACTATCGATAAATATAAAACATATATTGAAGAAGATCCAGTATTTGAAAAATACTTTCAACAAGTTTTGGTTAAAGAAATATCAGTTGATGATTGTGTTTCAATATTACGTAGTGTAAAAGATCGTTGTGAATCACATTTTGGTGGTACGATTTATTTATTTTAGTTTATCTTTCTACATTTATTTAATTTAGTTCAAATTCTTGATACAACTTTAGTTAACGCCGCAAAATTATCTAGTCGTTATATAAAAAATCAATTTTTACCTAATAAGGCTTTTTGTAAAGATTTTTAGAAGTTTTGAAAATTAGATTTGATTTTTCGATTTACAGATTTAATTAATGAAGCATGTTTAATGGCATGTCAACGAGCGAATAGTCAACCTAAACTAATTGATCAATTAGAATATGAAAAATTACAATTAAATGTTGAAGCAACAAAAATATCGGAAGAAAAAAAATCAACTCTACCTTCCGACATGGAATATGAAACGATTCCTAATCTTGAAAAAAGAATTGTAGAAAAACAAGATAAAATTACTGAAGAAAATAAACAAGAAGAAGATCGATTGTTAAATATAATTGTTCAACCAAATATTATCTTTGAAATAGGTAAAGATTTCTACAACTCTGTCATTTAATATATGACCTTGTTAGTTTTTAGTTAGTCGATTGACTAATATTTCACAATCAGAATTATCTCGAATAGAAGATGATGATTTATTAAACTTAAGTGAACATTTATGTAGAAAAATTATTGGACAAAAAGATGCTATCAATAGTGTTGTTACTGTTTTCAAAAATCGAGTTCAAATTTCAAGAAAAAATCAACCAATTGCATCATTTTTATTTTTAGGTAAGTCAAGCTAAGAGAAATCTTATTTATATTTGTTTCAATAGGACCAATTGGTGTTGGTAAAACAGAGTTAGCAAAAATATTAGCATTAGGATTATTTGGTTCAATAGAATCAATAAATCATATTAATATGAATAAATATATTGAATCTCATTCAACTGCTAACTTAATTCATATAAAACAAGGTTAAAATAATTTTTCAATATTTTCTTTTATTTATCTTAATGATTTATTTATTAGATAATGTTGTTTGTGGAAAATTAATAGAAGATGTTCAAAACCAACTTTATAACGTTATTTTATTTGATGAAGTTGAAAAAGGTCATCCACAAATTTTGGATATAATATTAAAAATTTTAAATGGTGATTGTCTTATTGTAAGTTTTTTTCTTTATTGGTTGACATATTCTACTGAATGATGTCTATTAGAATGAAAAAGGTCAAATAATTGATTTTACAAATACCATTATTATTTTATCCACAAGTATTGATGCACAATATAAATCCAAACAAGTTAAAAATGTAATTTATTCAAAAAAAAATTCCGATGAAGAATTATCTCAAGCAATTAAAGATCATTTGATGGAAAAAGTTTGCATTCGCTTTTTTTTTATCAATTTAATAATAAAAATTTCTTCTAAAGGTTCGTTTACATTTTCGATCTGAGTTTCTAAATCGTTTGGATGCCATTGTATTCTTTCAACCTCTTTATTTTAATGAACTTTCATCTGTAATTCATCTTCAATTACAATCAATTGGAGAACGTTTCAAAGAACAATATATTACATTTGCTTTAACTGATGAAGCTATTCAATCAATTCTTAAGAGATCTTATAATCCAGGTAAAATAACATATATTTGATTTTATTTATTCTTTTGTTTAATATAGCTTATGGTGTTCAATCATTAAAAACTTATCTGGAACAACATATCATAAATAAACTTTCAACATTACTAACACGAACTGAAATTCCCTCACATTGTCATGTTACAATTGATACTGGTGCAAATGATTCATATAAATTTGATATTCAACAATCATTAACAACAAGTTCAACTTCACACTTAAACATAAAAAATTAGAAGACAAATTTTTTATTTCACTTTATTTTCTAAGAAGAAGATGATCTTTTCACTTTATTTCTTTCTCTACCAATGCTTCTGTAATTGTATTTTCTTTTATTTTCTTTTTATTTTCATGTAGATATACTTATGGATAACCAAAATTTCTGGCAACGTTGCTGGGAATTTTCCAAACAAGTCAGCATTTAAGATTCTATGACATGAATAAATAGTACTACGTCTTGTATCAAAAAATAAAAAATATCTATAAGAAATTTATTTAGGGTTTAATTCTTACATTCTCTCAGATAAAATATAATTATCACAGAAAAAAATTGTGAAAAATGAAATATAATTTCTATCAATATTTTGTTCAATTTCGTGCTGTTTTTGGAATAAATACGAAGCCTATGTATTAGGAACTTGCAACAGCATTGAGACTTAACACTATCATATTCGATAGTTTTAAGATGCGTGAAGAGTTTTCTTGAAGAGAAAAGAAGATATGAATGATCGATATCGATTCAGCCAATTGATTTCCGAGTCCACAAAGTAGCTGTTCGGTCAGTATAACATATTATGAGCAATAATTCACATTGAATGTATTATGATTTTATAGCTGAGGCTTTTCTCCTATAATAAAAGAAAACAACTTATTTATCAGTTCTTCACATGTGAAAAGTCACATAATGTTGAGTCGATCATCAAATAAATGACAAGTACAAATACGAAAGAGTTAGAATTCTCAGTGAAAACTCATCGATATTTCATTATAGATGGTGGCATTATACGATGCTATTATGAAATGATTCATTTGTGGTATCATTTATTTCTATGAACTATTATTTTCGTACGATAATAGTACATGCTTAGATGATTTATTAGCTTATGCAGCTGAACGCGAATAAAATAAGATTTTTACAATATTTCATTCTATTGAATATATTCTCATATTCGATATTCAATAAGAATTTTCTCGAAATAAAATCTTATGGAAAATATTTGCAAATACGTACATTATTCATTATTCTTTTAATAACAAAGCAATATCATCTCCCATCTCATACATAGATACTTTGTTTTTTATTCAGAATTGTTTGTTTACTATATAATATCATCGACCATATTAATCTCGTCATTTTAGTAATAGTGATGGCATTTAACTTTTATCAATTACGAAATCAAGAACAAAATCTTTTGCTGGAAGATGAACACATGGACAAATTACCATTATTATTACCATAAAACTAATATATCAAACAAGAAAACTTTTCAATCAGCTTCATAAGTATTGATGAATCGATTTAAAAAAAGTATTATTTAGTTAACTGCTTCGAAAAAAGTGCTATCTATCAGTCTTTATCTTTGATTATCATTTTGAATTTCATCGAATCTCTGTTTTACTTGCGTATGTAGTCACTGGAAACATACAAAGACATCTTATATATATATATATATAGTGTGTCCTGAAAGTCATTAGAGCTAGAAAAATTTAAATATCTCCATTATGGCTCAACCAAACGAGCTCATCTTTTACCAAGGATAAAGGCATGTTCATAATACAAATCCATATAAACAAGGATATTGAGAATGTTTGTTAAGTATTACTATCGAACTCAACAAGAAAATTTGACTTTTTCACAGAGAGAAAAAAAATAATATACTTAACAAAGGTTCTTACTAATATTGTCAGTATGGATTTGGAGTGTGAATATGCATCTATCTTTGGTAAAACTATCAGTTGGTTTGCTCAAGACATAATGGAGATATTCAGTTTTCTTTTCAATAAAGTATCTTTTGCACTATCCTTTATACTGGTTTTTTTCCTACCTGTGAAACAGTAAAATTTTCTTGTTGAGTTCAATA
>CAJNOP010000597.1:37711-108528 GCA_905250075.1 Rotaria sp. Silwood1 | reverse complement strand
TTTGATCTTCCACAATATATGTACGAGATAAGTGTTACTCAATTATTACAGTATTGATTTTATGTGTTAAAAAATTAAGAAGAATGGGCGCATAGAAAAGGAAAAAATAATTTTAGAAACAACACTTTGACTTTTGTGGAACTCACTTAGATTTTCGAAGAAAATAGTGAATGTAAGTTTTAAATCGAGGTTTTGCGGCTCCCCCTAGGCCCTAGCAACCAAGTGGCGCGGAGTCAGAAATATTTTGGATAGATTCTTTCAGCAATCGAAGGGGGCAAAACTAAAAATTATTGAATGGGTCTCCCTAGCAACAAAAGAATAGATGTAAGTAATAATAGTTTAGATCATTCTGGAACTCTGTAGATTCTAACTGTTCTAAATATAGTGATTGGGGGGGGGGGGGGGGGGGAGTAGTGTTAATGCAGCAAAAGCGTTTCATTTTAAGTGTCAATTAGTAAGGTGATAATATGATTGGTCTAGTTAAGTCAGAATAGAGAGATATAAAAAAGTATAGGCTTAGGAGAAAAAAATTAGGCATTAAAAAAGTATCCGACAATAAAAATAATTTGTTTTAGTATAACAATGTTGAATGAATCAAATTAGTCGGTAGAAACGTGATTATTAATGCGAACATTTTTTAAGTAACAAAATTTCAAAGCGCGCGTATTAAATACATAAATGATTATAATTTTGATTTATTCATCTATTTGACATTTTTTTAAATAAATTACCTTCGAATATCTGACAATATATATATCATAAATTTATAAAGGGTGAAGTGTGAGTTCCATATGTCAGCCTCCGAAGGGGCTGTATTAGCAAATTTTTTTCAGTAAGAGCACAAACATTTATAATGTACCAGCTTTATCAGAAAAAAAATAACTTATATTCATAAAATATTTTTTCAAGAGCAAACAACAGTGTAAACTGATCGGCTCAACCATAACAACTGCTTCCGAACTGATTATGGTTTCGCTTTGGCATATACTTACATCGAAATGAAAGTATAAAACACCTTCGATGTTTGAATAGTTTTGCAATATGATTCGCATTGTATCACCCAACGCTTTATAGGGATACTCCCAAGTGTTCCATCCATCTGCAGTTATGGTTACCTGCGACACATAGTCGGGAATTGAGTAGTGTAGATTAACGAAAAATGGTCGATATTTTTCCATAAGCATTATACGTTCGAGAAACGGTGAGTTCCATCTGATGAAACCAAGAGTGTGTCGGAAAGGAGATGCAAATTGTCTTTTCTTAACATCAGACCGTAAGAACAACGGCGCATGAAATCGCCTTGAAATGATTACGTAGATAAAACACAAAAAACATATGATCAATATAAGTTTGATTAAAAAATTGCAAGTTTTGCAATAATAATGTAGTCGATTGAGTTTGTTGCTATCGGACCAAGAATGAAACATGGGCTCATTGATAGAGGAGTTTTCTGATTTGTTCAGTACTTCCAAGTTCTTCATTCCTTCGTTCTAAGTAAAGAAGTGCAAGCATAGTAATAATTCGTTTTTATCTTCTTATCATATACTTGTGTAACAATCGCTGAAGAAACAGTTCTTGAAGATTCTGGCAAGTAATTATATGGAACCTGACAAAGTATCTGAATGCAGGAGAATCATTTCGAAAATCATATCTGAAAGCGAGTCCGATCGGATTGCATGTGAATTTCTATCATACTGACGAAATCTTATCGTGATCCCGGTGACACAATAATACTTGGAGATCTGATCCTGCAATTCAGTCGGACCTTACTGTTGGAGTCTGACTGAATCTAATCCAGAGCACTGATCTACCTCTGGTTTTGGGATCAGTTAGAGTTAGTACTCAACTAAGTAGTTAAAAAGGATTCACCCATCGAACCTGAAAGGAGTTCCATAACCTAGAATCTCATAGGATTTTATCGGCTGGTTGGATCCAATCATACCTCAGTGGATCTGGCTCGGATTCATTCAACTAGGATAACTTTATTCACTGAGTAATCAGTTGAATATCACATGCTTTGTGCAATGGATTGAAGATTCATTTCATGCTGGCAAACAACAATCTATAATGATTTGCTCCACCAACATCGTCAATCACAATCCTGTTTATTCCTTGGAAAAACCTATACAGATTTGCTAGACTCTTGAGTTTCAAACGTAATAGTCGAAATGTCGACTAAAGGATTTTCTGATCGGTATTATCAACCCATACACAGCTTGCATGACTTCTTTAATTCTTATATAAAGCCTTCCTTCTGTAATTAGTTCCTATATTCCGTAGTTTTGAGCAGTTTGTGTTCTCATTAAGACTAACTGGACAGTAAGACATATTGTGATGAGTTTTGAGTGCGTAGTGTGCATTGCCAGTGTGGATGAGAAAGGAATGCACACCCTGAGTTCCAAGTTATCTTTCTCAGCAGTACGTCTCAATAAAAATCTATACAGCTCAGTAGTAGAAAGTGCTTCAACTAATTAGAAAATAAGCTTTTATATGCTGACCAAAGAACGGCTTGCCCAAGCGTGACAGAATCTGCTTTTTCAACTTATCTTTCGAGCATTTCATAAAGCTGAGCTCAAACGAGACTGATTTATTGAAAGACTGTGTATTTCAAGTACCCCAGCAGACACTGCAAGTTTAATTAGATTTCAAGTTTTGGTATCTGCTTTATGATGCAAGTTAGATACGTGACGGAATCTCACCGAAATAAACTTCTAGTGTAATTGAAAAGCAGTTCATAGAAAAATTGTAGCTCCGATGAAGAGTTATGTGTAGAAAACAAGAAGAACTTTGGAAAAGGACTAACATTAAATAGCGCGGCATGACTGAGTGCTTATCTGCTCGTCACGTAATCACGAAGCATTGAGTTCAACCCTCAATATCAGCAGCCATGTGATAACTCTGTAGAAGTCACGTCACTCACGCGTAATTGCCTCAGATCTCTCGAGCCAATAATATACTGACTAAAAATCAATATGTACGGAAACCCGACCACGATATCTCATTCAGGGATTTTCGTGCCGGTCGCTAATCCGGAACCAAAGAGGAGCGTCAGAAGGAAAGTAGTGCAGATCCCGCCGCCTGTAAAAAAAAGAAAAAGACGAAAGAAACCAGTACTAAATGACGATAGTGCAAAACCATACCAGTTTCGACGTCGTCCGGGTGAACAAGGTCCGCGTCCTCTGCCAAGTAACCAGGGTAATGTAAAATAATTGATTACTGGAAAGACCACAAACACGAACAGTACAGCTAAGAATACGCACAAACTAAAGCTTATCACAGATACACTCACAGTTGAAACGTGGAACGTCCAAACCGTATGGGTGGTTGAAAAACTAGAGCTGCTAAGAAATGAAATGTAACGTTTCAGAGACGATATAATTGGTATATCCGAAGTCTTCTGGATAGGAAAAGGTAAAACATTAAGTGGAGATTTTATCTGGTCAGGAAAAGGTAACAAATGCGTCAGAGGCGTGGGTTTGGGTGTGGGGTGCGTATGGATTGTGGATGTGTGGATATGAGTGTAGATGAGAAGTGTAGCTTTCAGTTTCAGTGTGCGACTTTGCATGTCGACGAGAAGAACACCCACACCCACACCCACATCAACACCCACATTCACACCAACACCCACATCTACATCCACAACAACACCCATACTCACATACACAAGCAACACCCACACTACCAATAAATATGCTGTACGCCGAAAGTCACATCGCCGAAATTCGGGGATCTCCATTTCGGTGATGTGATTATTGACAAACTGTCAGTTCGGCGATGTCACTTTGGGCAACGTAACTATCGGCGATTTTTATGATAATGGCCGAAGCTGTCAGCAAAATTCTCAGTTGATATTTGTAGCGCTAGACAACTTCTATTATTATGGCTATTGATACTTATTGTACTTCGCTAATATAATGAAGTGCTTAGTTAGTGACTAACGAGGGAATCTTTTCAGGTGCCTCCCCCCGCCGATTTCAATGAAACTTCGTCCATAGATACCAAACAGTGTCCTAGTAAAAACCCTAGAAGGGTTTGAGTGTGAATCGCTTCCTTCAAAAGTTACGACCATTTTACTGAATTTTCGACCCGTTCCTCGGTGTTTAACGAAAAACTCAAATTATCGAATTTCGACCTGCAATTTTATCCATAGGTAGGTCAAATGACCCTTAGAATATTCTGAAATCTTCAGTTAAAAAAAATGTTCCTTTCTCGAGATATTGAATTTTCAAAAAATAGTCGCTTGTCATAGACAGGTCACAAAAATCGAGTTCACTTGAAAACTCAATATCTCGAGAAAGGAACATTCTTTTTAGCTGAAAATTTCAAAATATGCTAAGGATCATTTGACCTACATATGGACAAAATCACAGGTCGAAATTCGATAATTTGATTTTTTCGATAAATACCTAGGAGTGGGTGGAAAATTCAGTAAAATGGTCATAACTTTTAAAGGAAGCGATTCACACTCAAACTCTTTTAGGGTTTCTAGGGGCACGATGTGGTATCTATGGACGAGGTTTCATTGAAATCAGCGGGGGGGGGGGGGGGGCGGAGCGGAGGCATCTGAAAAGGTTCCCTCGTAAGTTGACTCAGTCGCTAAGTTGACTTAGTCACTAACTCGATGTAAGAATCAAATTAAGCTACAAAGTAATTTAACTGAGGAACTAATCTGACAACCTAAATAAGTTAGTGACTAAGAAAAGGCCAGGTCTTAATTGATGATCTGCACATCTCAGTCGATTAGATACTATGTATATGTACGTATCTATATGACATATGTTCTGAAAGAGTGAACGGAAGAATTGATCGCCGAGAACTTTATCGGCGAAACGAAGGTTACGACCATAGATAGTCGAAAGATATTCGGCGATCTTCATTTCGACGAACTTAATATAGAAGATCTCTATTTCGACGATATTCCTTTCGACGATGAGGTATACAATCAAAAGTATTCTTTTTTTTGCCATGAAACTACTCACAAAAAATTCGATTACGTGTAATAAAGAATATGACATGCGCTGCAGTGCAAAGTTTTTTTTTTTACTTATTTTATTCAATACAACTGTACGCCCTTGAAAAATAAGCTGAAAAAAGAACAAGGAGAAAAAAAACGCATACGCAATACTACGTGTAGGGTGTGGGTGTGAGTAGACATGTTAGCCGCCGACTTTTTGCCGCTGCCGTCGCTCAAGTTTGGGGTTAGAACAATATAGTCAGAAGCGTATAAATAGACGCTTCGGATTACACTTTCATTCACACGAATAACATTATTGCTATCTTTGTATTGTATCTGACAAATGAAGAAATACGTACCTACTCCTCTAGGAACTTTCGAAAAATTTTACCGCCACCGCCGATCGAAAGGGTATGGGTGTAGGCGTGAGTGTGGGTGTGAGTGTGGGTGCGTGGGGTGTGGATGTGGAGTGTGGGTATGGCTGTGAGTGTTAGTTTAATAGTGTCGGCATTGGTATAGCCTGAGTCTTCTCTTCACCCACACCCACACCCAGAGAGTAGTAACAATGCGAGGTGTGAAGTTATCTCGTTTTTCTGTCTGTATTGAAGGTCAGCATGAAGGATGGAAGATTTTCTGCCTGTTGTTCGTTAATACTTTCTCTTTTCTTCTACTATTTCCTCCAGTATTTGCATTCTCTTACGAGTAGGCATCCAGTGAAGTTGTTTGACAAATAAGTAAAAGAGCAGCAAATAGTATAAAACGTCCATCAGTTTCGAAATTAAGTGTTTGTTTATTGTTCTGTGAGGTAGTGGTTGGCAGACATTCTCTACTTTTTCCTTTGTTCTTTCATTTGCTCCGTTTCTTTGCATTTTGCCTCAGTCTTGTCTTCTGTGGCAGTCATAGAAATTATATTATGGAGATGGAAAGAAATCACAAAAGAAGATAAAGCAAAGAGGGTGTAGGTACGGGCATTGGCGTAGATGGGTGCGGGTGTGAATCATTTACGCACACCCCCACATCCATATATATAGATCTAAATATGTTTACTTTATGTTGATGTTGTTAAAGTATTTCAATAAAAGATAAAATTGATTTAAATCATTATTTCACTACATAGTAAGTCTTTTAACATCAAAAGGAGATGATAATAAAATAAAATATATCTTTCATTATTTATAGGATTTGTTGAAAAGAGTATATCGATAAAAAATTAATAAGAATTTTAAAGAAAATAAACAAGATATTTTTTATCTAAAAGAAATAAATACAGACGATGATTTTCTGCTCGTTGTCAAACTCTACTAATACATATGAAAAAATATAAAACAAAACAAACCATAATATATCTCTAAAACAATTACATAAACTCAATATAATAAGAAAAAGGGAGAATAAATACATACTCTAATCATAACAACAAAAAAAGAAAAATATTATACTATCTTATTAGAAAGAAAAGAAATTCCTCTCATTTTGTTGTTCGACAAAGACATGATGACCAGTGAGTCTATGCATTCAATCAACAACGAAGATAACAGATAACACTATATAAATAAATTTCAATTGTCTTAAGCTAAATTTATTTTTAAATATCAATATTGATGATGTTAATTTATGCTTAAATTTAAACTATGCAAAATTTAACTTATTTCAAACTTGATTACTGATGATGTAAAGTTATTTAAGTTAATAGGAAAATGACAAACCTAAGATCTTGCTGCTTCCACATCCATCTATGCCCACACCCACACCCTTTAAAACCACGAATCCTCATCCACATCCATACGCTTTGTTATCAAAATTTTACCTTTTTCTTTTCATTAAGAAAAAGAATTTTAATTTTGTCCAGTCAAAACTAAAATTTTAATTCTGACTGATATTCTGTTGGACAAAATCAAAATTTCAATTTTTCCTGGACAAAACTAAAATTTTAATTTTGACTGAGCAAATTTAAAATTTGACTGAATTTTAATTTTGATCACAACATATGTATGTATTTTTGTCGTTCCCTCGGCTGAAGAAAAGGTCATACGAAATAAAATGAGTTTTCTTGTTTGTATGTGTCAGAGTCAACTGCCTAAGACCAGAGATAAAGGATCATGAAGACTAAGTCAGATTAGTGAAGAGTAGTTAAGACGAATTAAGGCTGGTTAGTTTTTAAAAATATTCAAATGAATTTTTTTACTTAAAAATACCGGTCTTTTTCAAAAAAAAAGCAATGTTTTTTTTTATCAAGTTTGACCAAAGATTTTCTGCGCCGAAGAATCCGAATTCATAGGTGGTCTCTCAGAATTTGTAAATTTGATTTTTCAGTCAAGAAAACGTTTCTTTGAAGATGACCGTTTTGCTATAAAATTTGAGTAAATATATTTTCGTTCAATCTTTCTATAAATTCAACTAGATAATCTCTTAATATTATTATTCCACTATATAGTCTTCACTGCCACCAGTAGTCCTTGAAATGTGTGGTAGTAAAATAATAATAAAAGTATTTTAGGAGAAATGATGAAACAAATAGTTCTCACTCTTGATTGAACATAAAAGATCGGAATTTCAAATTCTTTCACACGTGAAATTACGACATTCCTTATATGGAGGTATAGGCTAATTCGATACCGTATGAACTCGACACTGAATTATTTTAGTTTTGAAGCATAGAGTGCCTCCCAGAATGTGATGAAGGGTGTGACTGTGACTGCGAATGTTTATCGTCTCTTCATTCATAACCATAACGATACCTACATCCACACCCCACACGTCATCACACACCCACACCCACATCCATAATAGGTTTCACTTCGTTCTATTTATTAATCTTAATTAACAGATATTATAATTTCTTTAACATAACAATAATATCAACCTGTGTTATTTGTTAATCTTTCACTAGATTTCATATTTATTTTAATTTTTTTTTTTGAGTCCTTAATTGTGGTTTACCTGGTTTACTGTCCGTTGATTGCTTTTCAATTTTAATTAGTTTTTTTTCTGGAAAAGTATAACTTTTGCTGTTGAGCATTTATCGTCCGTTGAGTACATACAAAAATCTTTTCAATTAGTGTTTTACTTGTGTGAGGATTTATTGTTCATTGATTATTTCGAACAAGGGAAATGAACAAAATAGTCATTTCAATTATACGTGTATTGTAGGCAAAAAAGAATTCTAATAAATATATGAATAAAATAAAATTTCTCTAATCAATGAATAGTAAATGGTGCACACGTTTAATTAGGTATCCTTGCTCATCGTTTCGGTTTCTTTATAAAGCAATCTCAAAACAAATGTTCTTTTATAAAAGAAAAATGACTTTAAAAAAAAATTTCCTTTATTCTATAGAATTATAATATCTTTATTATTTATTTTTTTCAGTCACGAAAACACTCTCTATCATCATGGACATTTACATCTGATATAATTTTAATGGATTATTTGGAAAAACAAGAAGTTTCATTTTCTGAAAAGTAAATTTTCATATGATTGATTAGCCTTTTCTTGATGCTAAACAAAGAAAATTGTTTTTTTCTTTGCATAATTTGCTAATATATTTTTTTCTTTAACAACTTTGATTTTCAATGAATAACGTTTCGTTGTTGCTTTAACATACAAAACCAAATTCAAAACAGTTTCACTTAATTCATCTTGAAAAATTCTTACGATTCTTTTACAAAAAGAAGTTTCAATACAACAGAACAAAGAAATATTCGAAGTTTTATTTTATTATAACCATACAAAAAGTGTATCTCCATGTGTCGTGTTAGGAATTTCTGTTCGAAAAGAACGGATAATTGAATTCTGTGGATCTCGTCATTTTTTCTCATAAAGTTTACCATATTTAATACAACCACTAATTGTGAGAAAATTTAACTTTGAAAGACCATTGATAAGTATATGTGACATTTGAATGAGTTGATAGTTATTACCATCTAGTTCGATGACTTGCAAATGTGGTAATCGTTCGACAGTTAAATAGGCAATATTTATCAAATTTGGTTGATTCCAAAAAGTAAAAAGATTGAGTTGTCGTAATCCATTTGACATAAGCATATTGCACAACGAAGCTTCCTTAAGAAGATCAATTAATGTTTCCTCTTTTAAATCAATTTTACTATTATACTCTGATTTGTAATGCAGTTCTAGAGTACGTAGATTAGTCAGTTGTGAAAAGAGAAAGTGAAGATGAATTGAATTGAATGGTTGAGCAATATTAAATGATGTGACTTGGTGCAAAGGAACGATAGGTGGTGACAAAGAAAGAAACTCATGATTGATTTGATCATAATTGTCACTCATAAGAATCGTATTGCATCGAAGCAACTGACTGTTCAAGGCACGTTTATCATATGACCATCGACTGTGTCTAAATACAAAAAAAAATGTTCATTATTAAAGAAAAAGCTGTCTATTTTATACCCATGCACACTATTATGTAGATAAGAATAGACACATAAATATTTATCCATTCTTGGTAATGTTACAGCTCTAATAGAATACATTTTTTTTTTCGAAAGATAGTTTTAATTCAATTGGCACTGGCCCTTTGAGCTGTTCAAATGTGTCGGATAAGATTTTATTTATTTCTAGTGGTATGATTACAGTTTTCACAAACCAGTTAACATAAAACGAATATAAACATTGACTGGAAAGCATCAATAGTAAATTGTGAAGAACATAGGGACCATTCACTTGTGCCACTAATATGAAGTTCGTTAGTGAAAATAAAACATCACGTTCAAATAATTCAGTAATTGATTTCACAGTCATGATATATTCATTTCATTTTATATTAAGATAACGTAGATTCGGAGCAAGATGTCTATTAATGGGAGTAACTCGGCTAAAATCAATTAAAAAGATTACTTCGCAACGATAAAAAATGCGTCATTCGTATCATTCAGTTTCTTAGTAAAACATATATTTTTCTTTCATTTATCTATTCAAAATCGTACGTCAGTAATCTTTCTATATATAATATTCGACACTTCTCCATTTAAATTATTCTTCTCTATTTGATACAGAAGTGATAGAGATTTTTTAAAGAATATTATTTACAACTATAATTTCTTATCGTTTAATCATATGTCAAAAACATGAAAGAACAAACATTTCATTCAGTTAAAATCTTTCCATAATACAATCGTGTCTATAGTCATACTTATCTCGAAGATTTCCTATCTTTTAAATTGAGTATATCTTCGATATGACTTTTTTTTTCTGATTTTCCACTAAACTACCTGCCTCCTGATTAGTATTTAACAAATATTATATCTGATAAAGTTATGAGAAAAATCCAAAAGAAGTCTCATAATAGAAACAAGACAAATGTTTCAAGACGAGTCTCAGTAAATTTTCTTAAATATTTAACCTCCATTTTAACGACCAATAAGTTTCCGAAATACATTCTCTTTTATTTCAAAGACGTTTCTACCTTCTATGAAAATCTCTATCTTTTTCTAAATCATTCATCTTTGATTTTCTTCGAGACATTTTTCTAAAAGAGTCGATTCGACATTGTCATTCATTTTACAACCTATTTTGACCTTGTCTTTGAAGCTGCTCAATTTTATTTGGGAATACGTTTCGATCTTTTATCATTAATTTGAGTTTAATATATTTAAATCTCAAGTCTTAGATAAACTCTAAGGAAATACAATACAGAGAAATCAAGCGAAGATTTTTCTTTGCAAGAAGAAATCGAAAAATGTCACAATAATAAACTCAAATACTAACGAAGTATATTCAACTTTTTTACTTCTTTCCGTAAGTGGAAAGGTCTAGTCATTACTTAAGAACAATAAAAATATTAACTTTTATCTTAATCTCACCGAAAGTACATGATTTATATCAATCGTTTTTATATGCATTCATCTATATATTGCATATAAGAGCTCACCATTTTGACTGATTTTCTAATATTTTTTTGCCTACATTTCAAAATCTAATATATCACTCATTTGTAACTTATGAATCGTCTGACATCTTTTCGCTATTATGAATATTCGGCTCTAAAATTGAATACAAATTATTCAAAATTTATATTGTCAGTTCACAGATAATTCAATTTTAACTACAATTTCTGATAAAATGATTAGATACATTCTCTTCTCCCATATACTTTACATTAAGTTCATAAATTAATATATATCAGAAAGAAACTTACTTGTTATGACCGCGTTCTAGTGGATGTTTAAAAGGTAGGCCAAGGAGCACTCCGTTCAAAACTGAGCTTTTCCAATTGTGGATGATGCTCAAATAAATATGATAGAAAGCTTGATGAGCATTGTCGAAGTACAAGTGATTGTAAGTTTAAAAGATTAGTTTGAATAGACATAAAAGTTCTATCAAGTGGTAGAGCGAGTTCAGTGTCTAGAATATAATGTATGTATCGCCAAAAACGCAGATGACATACACGTAATGAAGGAAATAAGTGAAAAATTCATTCATAATATGCACCTTCAGGTACACCTATATACGTATATGCAGCACGATTAGTTGTTGGAAAGTGCATACTAAATATGATGAGAGAATTAATTGATGACAATGAATTGAGAACCATTTCAAAAGAAGAACGTTTAATGTCAATTAAAGATAAATGACGAAGATTGATAAATTTAGATACATGTTCAGCTAACCATAATCCATTATCAATAGCTAATGTATCTGAGACACATAATGAAATAAGATGATTACAAATGTTTGGTTGTGATAAATATCTATAATACAATTCGATCACTACTATACTCATTCCATTGAAACACAAGTAAACGGGCATAAATGGCATGTTATTTATGATAGCAGCAAATTGTGAATTAAGATTAGAAAAAATATTGAATACTTCATGAAATGGGAAGTAAATAAATATTTCATAGAATAATTCGACGGCGAGATGTTCTAATGTTGTTGCCATAGTTTGTCTTAATATCATCATATTAAATGTTATGCATTATTCTTATACAATGACTTTATGAACAATAGCACAAAGAATTATTGTTCTTTTTGACGATAGTCACCTGCGTAAGACGATATTATTGTTACTATTCATCAACTTCATAAGTCAAAGTATATACAGTTTATCTTCCGTTTTTTTTTTCGATCATTTTTTTTTCCAATAGTGTGTTTATGTAAGATGACAATAAAAATTTATCCGATAGGCCATGAATTATTCTTTTTTCTTATATGAAGTGAAACTCATTTTTTTTTGATATCACATATATGACAATATTTTCAAAAAAAAAGCTGCATAAAAATTATGAATTATAATGAAAGAACTGATTACTTTTTTACAATTGTATGTCATCATTTGACTTCCGGTGATTATTTTTTCAATGCGTGAAATGTCAAAAAATATAAGACATCAAAATTCTATTAGTCTTCAATGAACTTTGAACATCAGTTAACCCTTTCAGAATGAGTGCTACATCATATATACCATAGCCGTTTTTATAACAATGAAGTGTATTATGTATTCACGATTAGAAATAGTTGCATACACGCTAGAGTGGGCTTATAGTAGTAATATGCATCTAATGTGACTTGCTTGATCATGCCCCATTTTTCTCTCTTTTCTATCATGCATTAATCTATCCGAGGGGGAAGAGGCGTACTCCTGTACTCCCGTAATCCCCTGCTCCATGGAATTCATATACTCCCACTATGCTTCTTGGATTCCGAGAGTACGAGAAGTATAGTGGGAGTAGTTTTATAACCAAGAAAAAAATAAACATAAATCCAAGAAGATAATGATGCGGTCGCCTACTTCACGTACTCCCATTGTACTCCTGTATTTACACGATCATCTTAGTATACCTCATGCATTTCCACTACATTCTTATTATACTTTCGTACCTTCACTGTACCCTCGTACTTTCGGAGTATGCCTTTTCTCCCTTGAATGGAATCACATGATAATTCCTGTACAGGAGAAAATAAATGTTTATAAAGTTTTTCATAAGAAGTTTATATTCAAAAATCCGTAGATTTTTATCTGATAATTAAATGATAGAAACCAACTGCAGCATTGTTTCAATGATTTGCACTTTTTCCAATCATATAAAGCATAATTTATTGAAGTAATTCACATGAAGTAATCTTTACTTGACGATCAAAACTATATAATGCTAAATCAACAATCCGAGGTCAAAAAAAAATATCTAAATTCAAATCAAAAAGTTTATTAAAGAGAAATCAAGATATTTTTTTATTACCAAGATGAGTCGTTGGTTTTAAATTATCAAATGAAACATTAAATGTTATATGATATTCATTATCTCATGTGATCGCTCCTTTGATTAAATAATTTGAAGTGTCATCAATCAAATAATGATTAACACGATTACCTAATGAGCCAAGATATTTTAAAATACGAAATTATACACGACGAATATCACTATCGGAAGAAAATCTATGGTAAAAAGGACGAATTTCTTCATATATGTTTGATCTGTTTTCGTGTTGGTAAAGCATGTTTATTTTTCGAATGACAACGTGTTTTTTCTCGTAAGGATGATACAACAGCACGAAAATTAACAATATCACCTAAAATATTCAATATTTGCATGTTTTTAAATCTTTTTCTTTTTTTGTTTCCTTCATCATGAGATAAACGAAGAAATTCATCCAGATAAAGTAAAATTTGATCATAAATAGATTAAACCAATATATAAAGCAAGCTAAAAATATTTCAAACATTATTCTTCATTCAAAGATTTTACTTGAATCGCGAGCACATAATCAGTAAAATCATAATCAATACATTCTGATGGTAATCAGATAATAAATTGTAAACATGATAGTACTAAATTATCTCGATATTGTTGTTGCTGAGAAAAGACTTCATGTGCAAATTATTGAACAAGTGCACAGACGGCTGCAACTTGTTCGTTTTCATTAATATCAGTTTCCATCATATAAATATTACTACGAGTTGTTGACACAGAACAATTAGACTAAAGAAGTTCAAAGATGAAAATGAAGAGTTTTATAATGATAAAATTGCTTTGCAATAATCAAGTTTTAGATAAATATTCATAACAAATGTTATATTCCACTAACTAATGGATATATAAAGAAAAATATTTCTTAGATAATTATTGATTAATTATGAATTACTTTGTGAATGCGATTATAATATCATATAAAAATGTTGATATCTATTTTTCAAATAATTCCGGTGATTTCACATGTAATAAATCTCTAAACAAAAACTTCACATCCTTTCGATAATCTTTTCAAATCTCTACTCATTATAAAATATTTGAAAATATTTTGGTTTCAATTGGTCTCATTTCTAAATACTGGATCATTCGCTATTGTTTCCTCCTTACTTTTATTTTATCTTTTTCTATATTTAAATCTAATCGATCAATAATATGTAAAAATTGAATCAATAATTACATTATAAAAAGAAACGAACATATTTTGTCGATCAAATATTGAATAAATATTTCTATAAAATTCATTTAATATTGTAACATTTAAAATTGTTTTTCATAGCGAAAGATAATTTTCATAAGCAATCGTTTTACCAATTAAAAGAAGTGATATACTTTTTCTTCAGATAGATCAGGTTCATAATTTTCTAATTCTTGTTTAATATTAGATTTTAATGGGTTTGAACAACAACGAATCAATGCGCTTTGTAACTGAAAAAAAAACAAAATGAAGAAGAGGAATAATCCAAAAATTCAATACCAATTCGATATAGAAATGGTTTATAAGAATTTAATTTTGTTCGTAAAGCTAAAATTATTTTAATTATAGATGAACATGTTGTTGCTTGTGGTTTAGATTGATAACATAGATAATAATCAATTGCCATCTAAGCTAAACGTTCAAATAGACCAAGAAATTCTTCATCAATTAAAGGGGAAAAAAAATGAAATCTTTACATTGGTCATTTCAATAATGATCGCTAAAATGCTTCAATTAAATTTGATAAATCATAAAATTTATCCATTGCTTGGGATAAAATATCATTGTTACCATCACAACGTTGAATAAGACTAACAAACATAAACTTCACATCTTCTTCTGCTCCATAAAGTTTCTAAGCCTAGAAAACAATCAATTTATCAAAATCTAAGAAAAAGATTCTCATCTTACATTTGCAAATATTCCATAACAACAAATTCCCATTGCTAAATATCGAATTTCTAATACCGGTGTATCGATTTTATCGTGAAATTCTTTTCTAAAATATTGAAAATTTTGTACCACTCGTCAGCGTTCTTCCGATGTTGAGATATTCATTTCTTTCAATATATTTACAACCTCAGATCAGCATAAAAACCAATTACTCAAATCAAATGAGTTTTTCTTTTTTTTTTGTTTTTTACTCCAAGTAAAAATGTCTAATAAGCACGTTGAGCTCCTTTTTTTACATCGTGCATTTCATGTTCGAATACATTGAGATATTTTTGAAGATTGCACTAGCAGCAATTAACATTTCAAATTTGACAACATTTTTAACTAACTAAAAATTTCTTCAAATAGATAATCAATCTGAAGGTTTTCTTGTTCATGGAAATATTGAAAATATTGACTAAGTAATAATGAATCAGTATATTTTCTCATATGTTCAAGAAAATATTTACATAATAAACCAAACAATGTCAAGCAAAAAGTCCTTTAACTAAATTTTGAAAAAGAAACAATTCTTAAACTCTCGTCAAAATTAATTCATTTGTTGCGATTGTCTTCGAACTTTGAAGACCAACTTGTTCTAAAAATGTCGTCGCCATTTTTTCTACTTCATTTGGCATCTAAGAAGAACCAACAGTTAATTCCATTAACTAAATCAATTGATTTTTTTTTATAAATCAAACTTAATCTCTTGAAAGATTTACTTGTAATAAAACAGGAAATATCGATACTTGTGTAATAATTGAACGTTCCATTTTTTTTATTCTTTGGAAAAATTACTTTAGTATTTAAACTTACCCGTTCGAGAAATGTGAGAATATTTTCTTGACTAGAAAATAAAGCTGATAAACACATCGCTCTTCAAAATAAGAAAATTTTTATTAGAATTTTTTTTCAGCTTTTTGTTCATCACTTATTTGCATAGGTGATGGATGTTTGAATTCAGAATAAGTTTAAGCAAGCTTGGTGATAATTGTCGATGATTGTTCATCAACATCAGATATATCATCAAGGCAATCGAGATTTTTCTGTAATTCACCATTATAATTATTCAACCACCCTTTTTAACAAAAAATAGTATTATTGATTGATTGATTGTGCAATAACATTGAAGAACGAATAAAAATTTTGTTGACAAACGCTTTGATATTTACTCTTCGAAAAAGTATAGAGGATAGAACTCAGTAAAAAATATTCTATTGAATTCGATTAATGTCTGAAGAAGATGAAATGAATTCTTCTTCAGAATAAGGACATCAAGAGATTCCTCTCATTCTTATGGATATGATAGTATGCGCATTCTGAAGAATTATCGAAAAATTTAAATGAAATATTTATTTAAAATCTACTTTCATTTTAATCATTCCAACTCATTTAACAGTTATTCGTTTTAAATTGTTTGGATAAAAGTCAATATATGTATAACTAATATAAATCAATTCAAACATTATTCAATTAAACAGAATTATTGAAATATCTCAATAAATAAATCTAGAGCAAATTTGATATTTTATTATTATATAGATAATATAATTATAAATAAGACATTGACAATATTACAATTGACATCACTCTTGTTTTATATAAATAAATATGAGTTTTCGTATGAGAATATCCTTAAATGTTTCTTTAAAATAAATTCTATGATTTTGTTTTTGAATCATTGTTTATAATAAATCATTATTTTCAATATTTGTTTTTTCCTCGTTTTCATTTCTATTAAGAGGATCTTTTACCACCTTTTTATCTTCTCGTGGTATACTTTGAGAACGTTTTAATAAAGATTTTTCATTATTTAATTGACGATCAGTCGACTAAAACAAAAAAAACATCAATGAAAAAAAGATAAACTCTCTATTGAAATATAATAGAAAGAAATTAATTATTCAATAATAGATTAAAGACTAATTCATATATAAGTCATTTAATAGTTATATTTGACATCGATAGTTTACCTTGATTATATCCTATGAAATATTCAACCAAAATCTATTTACATCTAAAATAAAACTCTTTTTATTTGACGATTAATCAGTTCATAACGATCAAATACAAGATAATTTATAAAGGTTAACATATGATAATAATAGTTATGAGATTGAAATAAATAGATCTCTTCTGAATAGACTATTGAATTTTCTATTATTTAACTGTTGCTATAGAATCTTATCGAATAATAATATCTTGTCAAGTTATTTAATTTATTGTAAAATAATAAAGAATAATTATATTTCATTCGTTATATCTGTTATATATAAACAAAACTAAAATCACTCGTTTATACATTATATTTAACTGGAATAATTTGAATATTTTCTCCTAAAATAAAATATTCAATAATCAACTAATGACTTAATTATATATTCTCTTGCTTCTGTCTCTTGAATTATTGCTATGCGAAAACATCAATATAGAATCGTTCTTCTATATTATTTCAATATAATATAGACATTTTCAACGATTAATTAACAAAGAAAGACAAATAATGATAAACTACTCTTTTATCTTGTTTATAATATAAGTTTACCAAGTGATAAATCGCATTTTAACCTAGTTGCATATACATATATAATTGTTAGGGTCTACTCAAGAAATATTAATTGTCGAATAGTTCGATCTGATAATCGATTCTTACTGATAGATGACATATAGACGTTAAACTTTGCTGTAATAAAGGCATCAATGAGACTATCATTTAGAGAAAAAAAAACCATTAAGAATTTTTCGAGAAAATTTCTCCGAGATATGATATTTTTCAAAAAATATCTATTTAGCAAGAGTTATTTTAACAAATATAAATCTTTTAAAGAATTTCATATTTCGAAACTTGAATCTTTTTTATTCTAAAGATTTTTCTCATAATTAATGAATTTTATCTGGATAAAATTTTCGATTAATTTTTTAAATGTATAATTTCGCTTAAAAAGTGAAGTTATGCAGAAAAGCTTCACTCCAAAGTCTATGTGTAATGTAAACAAGAAAAAAGAGAACATTATGAAATAACTAGCGGCGTAACTAGGGTTTTGGCGATGGTAGAGCTCAGCAACGCTTAAATATCCGGTGGTAGGGCTCAGGTTACTGAGGTCTGTGGGGTGGTAGGGCTTGTGAAAGGATTCAGCTGACGATGCTAACACCGGTGGTAGGGCTGAGCCCTCCCTGGCCCTACCTTGGTTACGCCACTAGAAATAACTGAAGATTATTAACGATGTCAATTATAAATGTTCTTTGATAAGTCTTCTTACTAATAGAGATGTCCATGGCGGCACCGCTGTGGCGGTCGCGGTCATTTTTCAACCGCGATGGACATCTTTATTAAAAAAAAAATCATATACGTATATTGATAATAAACTTGAAATAAATTGTTTTATTTACTTTAGAAATAAACCAATCAATATCATATTTAGCAATATTATCAAAATAGACTGAATTTTTAGCCCAATTATCTTTCCAATTTTCTCTATTAATATCAAGTTTTTGTTGTATAAGTCTTTTCATAATATTTGCATTTTCTTTTGAAACTTTTAATAATTCTTGTCGACGTTTTCCTTGATTAAGACTAATAAATAATATAAAAAAATATTTATAAATAAATAAAAATAAATCTAACCTTTTTAATTCATATTGATGATGACTATCAACAGATCCTTTTGTTTTCATAATATGTGATACTTTTTCTAATAATATACGATTATCACGTTCAATTATTGCTCGATGTTCTTCTTCCAACTATAATTTAAAAATCAAAATAACTATCAACTTAAACAAAACAAAATAATAATCATACTTGATATTTTTTATATTTCATATGAAGATGTAGAAAAGTTTGTGGAGGACGTGCATCAACACATGGTTGAGCATCACGTACCTAACAAATATATCCATAAAAGAATTTAATATATTAATTAATTAAATTATATTACCAATATTCGATGATCACTATAATATTTATCGTCCCATCTTTTTTTAAGAAATTTATTTGTTGCTGGACATGTTGATCGATATGATTTATGCATTAATTCTATTTTTATAATATACTAAAATAAATCTTATCATCAATTTAATTCTATCTATATTTAAATGTGAACATATATTCTATCAATAGATTCAATTCATAAAAAACAAAAAATTTCATATGTTTTTTATCGATGATATTAATAAAACAAACAGATAAATATGGAATTTCACCATTATACAAATAGTAACGTTGACAACTAATTAGTTAATCGTTGATGAAATATGGAAAATATTAATTTTTCACTATATTATCGAACGATAGATGACTCGACTTCTCAGTTAGAATAAATAAATCGAGTTTTCCTTCATTTTATTTTCTCAACAATTTGACAATGACGACAACAACAACAACATATCTTATTACATTATTATCATCATAAGAAAAAAAAAAGATTGTTTTACTTATTATTTATAATATATGTCGAACATAGTTCGATTATAAATATATATTTAAATAATTTTTTTTGAAATATTCATGAAGTAAATCAACCGATTTATTTAAATATTAATTATTTATAGCTATAAGATGATCAATGATACAAATTTCAATATAGAACAACAAGTAAACATAAATAATTCAAGAAAATAACATAATCTCAAAATGATTATTGTCCACTTCTAATTAACGTTCATTCACAGAACATCGTTGATCAGTGAATCTTTTTTTTTTCTTTGCATAGATTGATTATTGAATATTCAAATTCAACATTGAAAACTTTACCCATAGTTACAATTATATTTCGTTAGATCAATCTGATTTACGAACTAATATCTAGACAATGATTATTGACTATATCATGTAGAATACTCGTCTTTAATTTGTAAATAATCATTGTCTATATACTGAGTTTTTGTTTTGGTCATTTAGATTGATCTTGCCTATGGAAAAGATTTCAAATAATTGAATAGAAAAAGTTTCAAATGTTGGATTTAAGCGTTTTTGAATAAATATTTATTAAAATTTCAATATTGAATAATCGATCTATGATAAAAGATAAACTGATCGTAGATGTTGTGTTAACATTTTAATATTCAATAAACAAATAAAAATCTAATCTATTTTATTAATAAATAAGTTTATTTGAAAATAAATATACTATTGAATAAATTATTGTTGCTGTGTTTATTATTGTTAAATATAAATAATAAAAAATGTCTGATTAAATAATTTTTCTCATAGTTTATTTTCAATATTCATTGAATAAATTTTATTTAAATGATAATATTCAATGAAATATTAATTTTGACATATATTATCATTGATATTTAATAAAATCATTTACTTTTATATATTTATATTAGCTTAAATATTAGTTTTTATTATCTCAAATTATCGATCAATTTAATGAATACCAATCAAAATTGTCGAAGTTCTTTAAAAAAAATTTCGTGCTGACGATATTCATATTGATTAAAGTATAACAAGTTGAATAGAATAATTTATATTGAACAATCGTTCATCTTTATCAAGAATATAATTTATATACAAATAATCATTTTAAAAAAATCGATCAATATAACTGCAAAAGTCACTTTGTTTTATCTATAGAATAGATTATCTTCATTGATTTAATACTGATGATGTTTACTTATATAACATATATAGAAAATAATAATAAGTTTGATAAAAGAGTCAATTTGTAACATAGATGAGTATGTTTATTCTTCTTCTTCTAAAGAGAACAACGATATATCATATAGAGATTTATAAAAAAAAAAACCACAAATAAATATTTGAATAAATATAAGTATATCGATGAATTATTTTCAAGATAAATGATAAAGCAGCGTATTAATATAAACAATAGATAAAATATTTATTTTCGTTTTTTTTTTTTGAATTGATACAAATTTGTTTGTCTAGAGGAATAATAAGTCAATTAATTAAATTATCATTGAATAAATATCTAATCACAACTTTTTTTTTTATTCAATAATAAAATTTTGTTGTTATATTATAATGAAAAGAATATATTTATCGCTCTTGTTCGATTTATGTTTAATTATTTTATTAAATTGTTTAAATAAGAAGATTTATATCATTTTATTTATAAATAAATTAAATGATTGATTGATTGATTATGATAAATATTTAAAAAGAAAAAGAAAAACGAAGGCGAATAATTAGTTAATTAATATTATTATAAAAAGAGAAATAATTAATTTATATTGATTTAAATAAACAAATATGAAAACAAATAATGATATTTATTTCGAATTTTATTTTGCATAGGCAATTATTTGCTTTTTTACGCTTCTTTTTTTCTTTCATTCAAAAAAAAAAAAAAAAAAAACTTCAAACTTGAAAGTGAAGGTGATAGAATCAAAATGATAACAGATTAATATAAACAAGACGAAAAAAAGAAAAAAAACAAAGGTAGACAAAAGAAAAAGCTATATACTTATTCAAGTTAGTTTTAAATATAATCTATAGAAATTGAATCACTTTTAATTATAATAGATTATTGAAATAAAATGATAATTACAACAAAAAAAAAAAAATTTTCAATAATCTCATATTATTTGATTATTCGATAAAAAAAACAATATATGTTTTAACAGGTTTGAGGACAAGAAAAAAAAAACACCATCATTATAATATACACCGGATTAACATTTAAATAAAACATTCAAGGAATATATTGACAACTAACAATAAACATACTAAACATATACAAACAGACGGTTTATTTAACATTATTATTTTGAAATTAACAAAAATTTTATATATTGACCTAAACACTTTCAAAATAAATAATTTTTTTTTTTTTATTTAACGGCATTTGCTGTTTCTTCGAACTAAAATAAAACAAATTTATTTTTAATATTCTTTCGAATTCATTTTCATACCATAATATATATAGACAACATCAAGAGACAATCATACAACATAAATAATATATCTTACGTGTAATCTTTGCATTATATTTAAATATGCTTGACAATTAAGATCTTTATCTTGAACACCTTGTAATTCAAAACTTCCATGAGTTTTCTATTATTAATATTAATATATATACATTGAATTAAAAAAATAAAAATATTAAATATTATTACTTTAACAATTAATAATAAACAAGCTAATTGATATGGATGAAGACTTATTTCTGCTCTTTCACCAAGCCATATAAATATAAAATTTGTTTGTTGTTTATACCATTCCTATATTAAATAAATAATTATTTGAAACAATAAAAACAAAAAAAACACGAATTGAATTAATATTAACTTCAAATAAATTTAATGTAAATATTTCATCAGTTATTCTTTGACGTAATTGTTCTAAATTAGCATTAACACATGATACATATGATTGACCATCTTCATTTATTGGTTTCTATTTATTATTAATAAATATATTAAATTAAATAAAATAAAATAAAATAATATTATTTATTTAACTGTTAATGAAAGTATTTGAGCAAAAAAAGATCCTTCATCATAACGTGATAATTTTTTTAAAACTGAATCAAGTACACTAACTAATTTTTGTATTAATGATTTTGACATATCACTTAAGATTTTTTCTAAATATTCATCAATACGTGTATGATATTGATGAAGATCACCACTATTTAATGCACATAATTTTAAAGCCTACAATTTTATACAATCAAATTAAGAAAAATATCGGTTTTTTTGTCTTCAAAATATTTATTTTATAAATGATTTACTTGAGATTTACAATCGAGTATAACATTAACCATAACACAACATTCCGATGGTAATAAATAATCTGAACTAGTACCACCAATAAGACCACCTTTTTTTATCCAGATTTCAAAATGACGCCATACTCTAAAATATTTATCAAATCATTCAGTTTTGTTTTTTAAATAAATTCAATCATATTCAATATCGATACTATTTGGTTACGGAGTCCACATCTATGCGTGTTGGGATTTTGATTGGACTACTTCTCTTACAGTTTTGACTTTTTCGCTTGAGTAGAGTTCTGCAGGAACATCATTTGTCATACTGCACTCTATACGATGATTTTTTGCAATTTTCTCCTATTCTATCCTTCAGGAGTTGTAATTAGTGGTGTAACCAGAGCATCCTATAGTGCGCCATATGATTTTCTCCTGAGACAAAATGTCTTCACACATAAAGCAGAAAGTATTTATTCCTGAAGCAAAATGCTTCATTTCTGTAGGTATCGCCTCAAAAGGCATCACAATGATTAACCTCATCCTCTTCTATTTTGATTGTATCCTAAGCCACCTCAAGGTAGAATAGAGTAGAGTTACCCTAGAGGACTCTACTGTTTAGCTACGTCCTAAAAGTGCTTTCATATGATCATAATGACAGCGCCATTGTGTATCACTATGACACATTTATACGCCCTATTTTAAACTTTTTCATAAAAAACAAAAATTTTTGTTGTTGATAGAAAAAACCTCATAATCAAAGGGTTAATTAAATTCTCACAAATATTAAGTACAATTGTATATTTATTCTTATCTTTAAAAATAATAAAAAAATTTAATAAGTTACATCAATTTTCGATATAAAATGTCATTTAAGATAATGTATAGATCGATATTCGAATATGATTATTTATATTGAATAGTTTAATAAAAATTAATTTTATCTATTTTATTTTTAATTAATAATCATTAAGTTAAATGAATAGTCTTTAATTAGTAATAGTTTATTATTTTAATATAGAATTCAATTTAAAATAAAATAAACAAAAAAAAAAAGTCAATTAGGGTTTTCTTCTTAACTCATATAATTAATAACTATTTTATAAATATAATACAATTTTGTTTTAATCAATCTATATTCAAATTATAATATATTTATAAGTTTTAATATTTTAAACACGAATTATCTTATAAGTTATAAAAACTATAAATAAATATATTTGTATTATATCCTTTTCTCAATAAATATTTAAATATTGTAATACCTTTTTCCACAAGCTTCAATCATATCTGATGCCATTTGTTTAAGTCTCTTTTCTAAATGTTCAGCAAAAATAGCATCTGGCTAAAAAACAAACAAACAAAATAAATAAATATTATATTTAACAAAAAGAAAAATCTTCTATACCCAATGTAAATCTCGTATAAAACATTGTAAAGCATCAAGTTTCCATAACATATCTTCACTTGTTGCACATCCACGACTAAACAATATAAAATATTTAAAAACAAAAAAAAACTTTTTAAATAAAATAAATACGTTTTTGATTTCCAATTTTCTTTTTCAAAACCTTTATGAATTGATTGTGCAATACATGATTCCATAAGATCAACATAACGAATAACTAATGGAGCAAATGTATCACGTAATTGTTGATGAAATCGACCATTTGATAATGTATCTAAAATAATAATTAATTTAAATAAATTATATTGAAAATAAATTAGAATAACCATGTTGACGAAGATAATCATTTAATAATTGAAATAATGGAAATGAATCCCAACTTTCAATTGGTTGTTGATCAATAACATGTTCCATATCAACAGCAAATAAAGACCAAAAAATTTCTTCATGTTCAATTAATAAATCATTATATTGTTTAAATGCTTCTTGATAATGTTCACTATCTTGTTGTAATAATTCAATACATAATTCAGCTAAATGTATTAAATCATCGATCTTTTTTCTTGGAGAATCATCATTATTATAAATCATTTCTAAACAATTCAAATTAAGAAATAATATATTAACAAAAATCAACAATAAAAATCATTAAAAACAAAACAAACTAAGCAGATTATTAAGACAAACAAACAAATAAATAATTATTTATCTCAAAAACTAAACAAAGCAAACTTAATTACCATTATCATTTTGTTGTTGAATTTCTCGTTCTCCTAAAATAATAATATATTATATATAACATTCAACTTATTTCTCTATATCAAGTTAGTTTTGTTTTTTGCTCTAATCTTACATATAAATAATGTATGTTATAGAATATTTCTAAAAATTTTCTATTTAAATCTATGTTCGATTATTGAAAGAAATAAACATAAATATAATATAGATTTTCAATTAATATTAATAAAAGATATAAATTAAGTTAAACAATGAATTTATTGTTTATGTTCATTCATCTTGAATCGAATCATTCGAAATATATTCTCGTCTTATCGATTATTTATTAACTCAAACAATCAAAACAATTTATTCTTACTAACAATGATATATTAGATATTATCACATAACAAAGAGAAACAAAAACTCTGATCGGAAATGTCACAACAATCTTTATTAATGTCTCATTTATAGAAATTCTAATCAGAAATTATATATACAGGATGTTCCGAAAATCATCTACCAAAATGTTTTTTCATATATGTTAGTAGTTTCATTGAACATTATCAATAATTGTACGCGAATATATCAAGTTTTTATTTATACCAGTGACTTTTGATATTATTCTTCAAAACTATTACCTTTGCTTGACATACAAAAATTTAGCTATCTTGTGAGATGCAAGTACAACATTACGCAGTGTCTTTAGTTTTTTTAGTAGCTCTCTGTAAATTTCGCTTCAAAGAGAAGGTGTAAAAAGTTTTCAATATTTATATTCTTGTAGAACTCCACAAGCTCTATCTAATCATACGAAAATGTCAAAGAAAAACTCATCATCAAATTTTGAATTATACTCGCATCTCACAAGAATAGATAAATTTTTGTATTTCGAGCAAAGGTTAAAGTTTTGAAGAATAATATCGAAAATCGCTCGTATAAATAAAAACTTTGCATATTCGCCTATAATTTAAAAAAAAATCTTATTGATAATGTTCAATGAAACTGCTAACATATATGAAAAACATTTTGGTAGATGATTTTTCGGACTTAAATTCTAAAATATAATTTATTCAAATAAATATTTATCTTTAAATATTCGGTTTTTCAAAAATTTAATCAATATAAAAATCTAATAATAAAAATAAAAGTAAAGTAAAACCTTCAATTTTAGCTTGATCTGAAACCCGTGTATAATTAGTATATGCAGCATTTTCAAGAGATTTTCGAATAAAATGTCTTATATCATCACGAGATATTGGTGTTGATAAATCTTTTGCAAGAACACGTTCAAGTAAACTTAATGTTGCTTTTAATGCACCATCAGGTCGACCAAATGGAAATGAAAATCTTAATAAAAATAATTATTTTATTTTATTTAAGAATATTAATATATTTCAGTTAATAAACAAAGGAAAAAAAGAAAATTTTACCTAAAATTAGTAACTTGATGTTCAAGAAACATTTTTAATCGTTCTTTTATTTCAGTAAATCGATCTTTTTCTTCCATAGTTATTGTTGATATCATACTATCAGGTCTTAAAACAAAAAATGAATTTAATTTAATTGAAATAAATAAATTTATTATATTTAACCTATTTCCTGATACATGTGATGCACAAAAAACATAACTATAATGAAGTAATTGAGGATCAATCATAAATCCTTGTTCAGCTCTATCAAGCAAATCATTTAAATAATAAAGATGTCTTAAACAACCACGAACACCATATCGAGAACAATATTCTAATTTTATATTAATATATATTTATTTGTTTTTTGTTTTTTATCGAAAAAAAAAAAGAAATCTAACCTTCAAGTACATAACTTTGTCCTGGACTTAACCAACCCTGTAAACATTCAACAAATTTTTTTTTTTTGTTTTTTAGTAAATAATATATCTTCGAAAAGAAAAAAAAAAAAGATGAAATATTTACCAAAGAACAATATGGATCATTAAGTCGAAAATCTAATGTTACTGTTTGTAATGTTTTAAATAAATCATGATGATCAAATTTACATGGATCACTTTGAATATATTCATCAAAACCAAGTTTTTTTGATCGATCATTATCTTTAGAAATAAACAAAAAAACAAAATCCAATGAATATATTATTATTAATAATAAATAAATATAATTAACCTAATTGATCTTTTTGTTGTGATGTTTGATTTGATTGAGAAGAGGAAGAAGAAGATTTACTATTAATTGTTATTGGTGGTGTTGGTTTATGTGATTGACCAGTAGCACGATATAATGCTTGTACCCAACTATGTCGTTCATTTTCTTCATTTGTTGCAAATGTAACAACATCACCTTCACGTACAGCTTTAAAAAAATATTTTGCATCATGCATTATTAAACCTTGAAATATTTTATACATTTTATTTATTTATTTATTTTTATTTATTTTATTTCTTTACCATTATCTGGTTCAGCATAATCAACAGTATAACCTTCAAGTGGCATCATTTCAGTTGGTTCAGATTTTCTTTCTCGATAACTACATGTTGCAAAACAATATTGAGATACCTAAATATATGCATTTGTTAATTATTTTTATTCTATATGAAAAAAAAAAATTTTATTTGAATGAATGAATTTAATTTATTTTTAATGATTGAAAGTAAATTAATATTGTGTTAAATACCCTCGATAATAGTTTGATCTATGTATATTGAATTGGAATAGTAAACACTTGAGAATTGAAATATATATTAAACAAAGTCAACTAATTCGTTTTATTCTCGTCAGTAGACACATATTAACGAACGAAAGATAATCACACACCTTTATTTTTAGTTTTTAGTTTATTTATATTTCTATATATTAAATGAAGAAGAATATTGACACTTAGTTAATTATATTTTAAAATAGTTTTTTTTTTGCAAAAAAAGTGAATATATAGAATGAATCATTCGTTAGCGATATGACATCACAAACTTGAAGTATGCATATATATCGAGATTATCAGCTGGTTTAGATGTTGTACGAGTCTCTATTTACTCTAGATGTCATAAAAAAATCAACACTCTAGAGTTTTGTTCAGAGAAATTATTAACGAAAAAAAACTGGTGTTAGTGACGTAACTGAGTACGACTTCACTATCAATCAAATAAAATTTCACTAAAAAAATCTATACTGATAGATAATTGCATTAAAATACAATGGATGAATATTCCGTTTTAATGTTGACTTCGCCGATATAGTTTACCTGAACAAGTGCATAATATCGTTTTTTCCATGTTTTCCATAGATTTTTTCCTCTAGCATAGCACCATCTTTGAAAAAAAATAATAGAAATAAAAATGTTCTATTTAAATGCTAATAATATAAAATACATACCCACACATTTTAAGATTTTGTGGTTTATCCATTCTAATATCTAATTTAACTTTTAATTGTTCATTTAATATATATTTTGATTTAATCATATCAACCCACCAATTTGTTTTATTAAATGTTGGATCAATTTGTAATGATAATTTTCCAAGTTTATTATCATCTAAACTAAGTAAACCAGGATTTTCCATAAATAATTTAACTTTAATTAAAGGTAATATTTGATTTGTTGGAAATTCTGCTAAAGATTCCCAAACAGGTTTTCCAGCTTCAGCATGTTCAGTACGATATTTTTCTCCACCTTCAACTTCCATTGTACAATAAACAATACGATTTGTTGGTATTGTTTTTAATCCTCGAACTTCTTTACATGTTATATTAACATTAAAATTTAAAACAAATGCTAATTTTGATAAACCACTATCATTATCTTCAAAATTTGATTCATTATATAATGATTTATTTGATGAATATAAACTAGATGAATTATTTGATGAACTTCCATGACGATTATGACTACTACTACGTTTTGATCTTAAAAATTTTTGTTCAGAACCTCCACGTACAGGTAAACTTTCAAGATTAATCATTAAATCATTAATACTTTTTTTTAATTCATCAACATATAAGGAATCCATTTCTTTATGTACAAATTTTGGCATTAAACCACGTTGCTATTTAATAACAAAAACAAAAGAAATACGTGAGATTTATTTATCTATAAAATCATATTTATTTTACTCGTTGTAATGATTCAGCTTGTTTCATTCGACCATCAAGTTCACGTCGAATAGTTGCAGCTTGTTCATCATTATTATCAAGCTAATAGAAATAATATAATATTTATTTTAATTAAATATAATTAATTATCTTACTTGAGCACTATTATAAATCATTCTAAAAACAAAAATAAAAAACAAAAAAAAGAACACAATAAAATTAAAAAATAACCTACTGATGTTCAAATTTTTTAACAGATAATATATTTTGAAACATATCATATAATTGTTCTTTAGACATAATTAATTCAGCTGATGTTGACATATAATTTGATTTTGATAATCGACCATTTGTATTATCTTGATCTTGATCTTGACCTCTATAAATTGCATCAAATTTTGCCATCCATAATGATAATACTGTTTCTTTGCTTATTTTAAGTGAATCAATATCAGGTAAACTTCGTACACGTTTTTCAATATTTATACGAAATACATCACGAAAATCATCTGAACAATAACCACCTGATTGAACCATTTTCGAAACACGTTCACTTTTAAGAAATACTTCATAATATGATCGAACTGCATTTATAAAAGCTATTATTAACAATAAACAAATTTAAAAACAACAAACAAAAGAAAAAAAATAATAGAATAAATAACCTTCATCAGCTTCAATATGAGTTTTTCCATTTAAAAAAGCTAAAAATCTTTCTTTAATAAGATTATATTGTATAATAGTTATTTTTAAATATTTTCTAGCCATATCTGACGATTGTTTTGAATTAAATGGACATGATATACAACGACAAACGAATACATATATTTGTAAACGTTTACGTTTTAATTCTAATTCACGTTCAACACGTTCACTTTCTTCACGTTCATTTTCACTTAATAATGATGTTGATGGAGATGGTACACGATCAATACTTATACCTACTAAAGATTTTGTTACACTTGATGAACCTGTACTACTTTTTAATGGACTATTTAAATTATTATTTGAAACATTTTCTTGTTGTTGTTCAAAACGGTTTTTATTATCTTGAGAACGTATTGAAGATAGTTGTTGTTGTTGTTGAGATGAATGTATATGTCCATCAGATATATTTGATGAATCTGAACTTCTAATACTTGTTGAATCATTTTGAATAACTAATGATGTTTGACGATTATCATGTAATATATTTCGATTTGTTGATAATGATGGAGAATTTTCATTCGAATTAATTGGAACTTTTGGTAATTGACGATGTGTTCCTATTGTTGATAAATTTCGATTTATTTGGGGAGAATAATAATTAGTTGAGGAATTTTTTGATGTTGATGATAAATTTTCAGTTTTTGATGACAATTTTTGTTCAACATTATTAATATTTATTGTTTTATTAGTTAATCCTGAACGATTTAATGGAACTATTCGACCATTTCGACATACCTTTTTTTTTTTTAGCAAACAAAATGTTTTTTGTTTTTATTATTATTATTATTTAATATATATTATTTACCGATTGTTGTCCACGAACATTTCCACCATTGTCATCCTCATCACTTGAATCATGCAGCATTATTTATTATCTTCATAATAATATCTTCGACAATATATATATATATATATGTATCACATTTATTTTAATTGATTAAACAAGTATCATCTTATTAATAATATAAATATAGAAAAAAAGTCAGAGTTTTCTTTTTTAAGTTTTCTATAAATATAATAATGATGAAAGTTTATTATAGAATAAAATAATATGTAAAAGCTTGGATATATTTATTTAGATCAAAGCTTTTATTCAATTTAAAATAATCATCGTTGTCTATCTTACAAGTTAGAAAACTCTAATCAATAGTTAATATAAAGAAAAAAAACAGATGATGATCTTCAATATTGTATTTTAATGATGACATTAATTATATTCAATATTATTAATCGAAATTCTTGTTTACATTTTTGTTTTTTTTTTGTTTTGTTTCTTTTATACCATTGAAGGTCAAATAGTGATTCGACTGTGTGTTTAGTTCTATTAGAATTGATTGATAAATGCATATATAACACTAGATAGATCCTATCCTCATTTATCTTCTATTGTCTCTCGAGATATTTATTTAATTATATGACGAAATACCATTAACCAATCAACACTGATGCTATTAGTATTATTATTATTATTTTTTTCGATTGTTTCATATTTAATTAAAAATGAACTAATTAAAAAGAAAACGAAAAACGAAACTTACCATTAAAAAAATAATCGATTATAGAAAAAAAAAAAAAGAAAAAGTAAAAATTCGAAAAAAAAACTCATGTTGTTGATTTTATTTATTTATTTGATAATCTTGTCGAGAGATTTTTCTCATCATATCATATTTATCCTTTTCTTTTTTCATTAAATGTGATTGAAACAACATCGAATAGAAGAATAGGAAAACGCAACATGCCTTCAACCCACTCTCACATACAACCATTCAAACGCATTAAATAGCTTTTCTTCAGAGTTTTTTCCTCGTTTTTCTTCCTTTTTTTTTTTGCTTTTTTTTTCCTCTTCTCGTTGGCAAACGATTCTTTCTAATATAAGAATATATGAGAGAGTAAAAGAGACAGACTAAAGGGAGTAGAGAGAATTAGTTACTGCCATCACATCAATCTAAATGCAAAGAGAACTGAAAAAAAAAACTCTATAGAACTAGAACGCAAGTTACCTCCATCATACTGATTATCGTTGTCAGTTTAACCATTGTAATAGTTCGATTCTAGTTGAATCCATCAAGAACAAATATATATACGACTGTCAACGAAATCTCGATGATCATCTCATCAATAGAAATGATGACAAAAACAATATAAACGAACTATTATCAGTTATAACTCAGACAAGGAAACGATTTCTAATAATATTGTCTCGACATAGACATTACAAATGATGAACTAAACGGAGAAAGACAGACAGACAGACAGAGAGAGACAGAGAAAATAAAAAACTTGAGGACGAGAAAAAGGAGAATGACGAATATTCCTAATCGATTAGATGCAAATCTTCTTCAATTGAAAGATAATTGATAAAATCCAAACGATTACTAACATGAAATATTCACAATTAGACAATGATATTTATCTTACATCATCATCGATATGTAAAACAACACACACGAAAATACTTTTTCTATTCAACGAATGAATGATGATGATCAGCATTTTATTAAAAATTAATGTCAATATTTCATCTATACTTACTTTTATTTGAATATATTCCAATGATAAATGTCATCGACCTTCATATAGACTATATATATTGACAACTAGAATAACAAATCAACAAATTTTTCCTAGTTAATCATCACGTTCTAATCATCTCTATGTTTAATACCATTTTTTTTTCCACACACACAAACACTTAATTAGTCAATTGTAGATCATTCGAATTTATTACTAGAATTATTTTTTTGTATTTAAAGAAGAAAAAAAAAACCAAAGACTATACCCAAGAAGAAAATAGAAAATATAAAATGAAAACGGATTACTTTTGCTTTTTGTTTTTATTAACTAAGAATGAAATGAACAAGTTAATATTGAAAACGAATAATTATATTTGTTTATGATGAATAGTTAAAAAACATGATCTTGAATAATATCTACTCTTTTCCATTAACTAAATACCAAATAAATATTATCAATGAACAAACCTTGTTTTTTTTTCCGTCAATGTATACTAATCAATAAATAGACATTGCTCACTTTCTTTCATATCGACATTCCCAGGTCACTATTCAAACTCTTTCTCTCTCTCTCTCTCTCTCTTTCACCCCTAAAGAATAATTTTTCCTCTCGCTTGCTTCCTTTCTTCTTTTTTTTTTTTTGTCTTAAAAGACATTTGATGTTTACATGCACATATATAAAAGGAGAGATGGAATACGACAAATACGATGACGAAACAAAAAGGGAGAAGAATGTATGTGAACGAGAGCGATGATAGATAAAGAAAAGCCCTTAGGCTAACCAAAACGAGACGAGAGTACATCGACAACGGACACATCAGCCATAGAGAAAGAAAGAGCTATGTTACTTGACATTTGTTTTCTCAGTTCAACATTATAAGCAATCAAAGATAAACGAGTATTCGCGATCCGCCTTTTCGTTGAGTCACTCATGGGAGATAACTTCGATAGAAACAAAAAAAAAAAAAGAAAAAAATGTTCGGCCATATCGTCATTGCGTATACTTAAAAACTACTTGTGTTGACACAAAGAAAGAAAAGATCGATCGAATGATGTGTTTGATAATAATCTTATAAAAATGCAATACTCTCAATCGGAGAAAACTAGAAGAAAAAAAAAAAAAAACCGTTCCTTCATCAATCATATAGCCAGAAAAAAAATAGGAAAAAAAAAGCAGAACGGAACCAACGAAGAAAAAAAACAAGTTTTTTCCATTGGTTTAAAAAATCAATACTGACATCTAGATCAATACTGGAATTTTTATCTCAATGTGTCATTCTATTTAAGTTAATTTATCAATAGGAAAAACATCTCAGATAATTAATAGCAAGTTTTAGATTAATATTTTGATAATCCATTTTTACTTTTAATAATAAATATAAATTATCTTATCTGAAGATTTCAAGGATAAATGTATTCGATAATGAGTGTTGCTCATTATAATGAAATATGATCTAATCATAACAATGAAATAGTTATATAGAATCTCAAATAGTTATTTACTCGAATTTTTTCTTTTTTGTTTTTCTTATTCATACGGAATTAATTAATAGACAAATTCAGTTCATTAAAATTACATAAATCATTTTTTCATATTGAATCTTCATAAAATCGATTGTTTTGTAGAACTCTTAGAAAAATAACTTCACATATTTATATTCAACCATAAAAAAAAAAAGAAACAATTGAAAAGATTGCACTTTGAAAAAGTGACACTAATTCTCATATATCTAATATATTTTATGAAATAACTACTGAAGCGTTCAAGCAGAATTTAAAAACCTATTCAATGATGAGTATCTATTAAATGCATTGTTTTAACTAGAACATTTTTATAAATTATTTCTCCATATTGAATTGTTTATGAATAGAAAATGAAAATAATGGTAATTATTATTATATTTCATTTGTTTTTATTTGTTGAACAATAGTCTTTTAATAATATTGATTATTTTTATTTATCATCAATTCTATTCAAAATAAAATCATCTTTATAACTAACAATAAACTGATATATTTCATAGGCTTCTGAAACTATTTCTATATATCCTCAAGTTACAGTTGATTCTTTTTTTTTTAAAAATATATATTTGACATTAGTTCCCGATTTATAATAAATTGAAATAGAAAATGGATTTAATTTTCAATAAACAGGATAAAAATTAGTTTAATAAGACTCCGGGAAATGACATGCAAATTTAATAACATAAGATCATAGAAATTCTTCAAAGATTTCAATTATTTCCTTTTTATCGGATAGACATTAAAGAAACATATACGTTTTTTTTTTTCAATGTCTATCTAATGAGAAAAGATTTTTTTTTTTTTTTGTGTTTTTGCTTTTGTCAAAACATTTTTAATATAAAATATTTTATATTTATTTCGATTAAAAAATATATAAATATGTTGAAAAAAAAAAACAAACAAGAAAATCGATGACAATTAAGTTCATTTAAATGTAACATTATCGCATGAAGATGTTTATTTCCTTGTAAATAATGTCCTTTAGCTTCTTATAAATTTCCGCTAGCTAATAAGGCAAGTTCACCTTGACGTTATTATTTTCATCAACATTCGAACAAGATTTTTTTTTTTTTTATCATTTTTATTTAACTATATTTATTGAATTATCATTGAAGAATAAAATAAATTTTATTATTTTAATCATTATTATGATAGATTATTATTAATTATATATTTGTATTGACACATTTTTCAAATAATATATTTAATATGAATGATTAAAATTGAATAGATCTTTATTTTATCTTTGAATTTGTTTTATTTATTAAACTTCGATCAATGAAAAAAAATCCATTAATAAATCTCGATAAATTTTCAATTTAGTAAATCGAACATTTGAATTTTTTCCTTTTTTGTTCTTATGCTTGAATAGAGATCGTTGACTTACCTATATGTACTTAAGGCAATAGAATAATAATGTCAATGATACTTTGATATCGTTGAGTATGTTTTAGAATATTTGATTTTTCTATGCATGTTTAGTATAAATGAAGATCTTGTTTTCTAATGCTATTTGATCATTATTCAGCTAATGTCATTATAATCAATTATTGATCAGACCTTTTTTTTTTCTATTAGATATGACCTTTATACTAATGCCTATTTAAAAACAAAAGACAGAATAGATATTTTCAGAAAATAAATTCTGATAAAAAAAAATAGAGATAGAGAGATGCAAGTTTCATCATTCGAACGAAGAGACAATGATATATTCAATCGGAAATAAAATACTTTTTTAAACATGATTTTTTTAACGTTTTCAATACAATCTATTTGAAAATAAACTTACTGCATCAAATATTCACAAGAATATTTCAATAGTCATGTCTATATTCAAATTTTAGTCAAAGTTCTATGTGATTTTTCTAGAAAAGCTTTTTTATTGTTTATTTTTCGAAAAAAAAAAGAGGATTTTTTCCGGAGTTAGAAAATCCTATGAAAACATATAATATATAACTCGATGCATATTTATTTCTTCTTTCAAACAATGAAATCTTATCAAAGTTTGATTACTAATGACATTCGATGAATAATAGTATAGAAAACTAGATCATCGTTTATACTATTCGAATATATTAAAAAGAAACTTTATTAAAGTTTTGTTTTTTTTTACAGTATTTAAGTGTCAATGGCAGGATTTAAATGTTGCTCTTAATATATTCTTTTTCACATATTCATAAGAATAGTTTCAAGTAAAAAATCTTTTCATCAATTGGAATTAATACTTTAATAAGATGAATTATTGAATAATGACATGAATTGTTTACATAAAAATTAATATATATTAATCAATATGATTTAGAATTTCGAATAGAAGAAAAAAAACAAATAATTCTATGTCAATATTATTTAACAGATTTTTCTATTCGAATAATTAAATTAATAAAAGAAAATAAAATTGAAAATTGAACGAAAATTATTTCAAATAAAATATAAATATATTAAAAGATTAAAAATTATTTTCAAACAATTGATTATTTACTAATTCAAAGTTTAGGTTTATCATATTAATTTGAAAAATGATTTTAATTTAACTAACGATATAATCAGTAACATAGGAAATGCCTTTATAAAGATGATAGAATGAAATATGATTGGATAAATATCAATCAAATGAAATTAACAAGAATAACATTTTTATATATCTCTATACAGAATAATGTCGAAATTTTTAAAAGAACTTTCATTTCGAAGTCTTCTTGATTCATTAAAATTAACACCTAAACATCGATTGGTTGAATTTGGAGGTTATTTTTATATTTAAATAAATTAATTTATTTAATTATTTTCAATAGATATATGGGCTGAAATATTTCTATGGTGTTTTATGACTTCAATTGTAGTACATATAATAGCTAGTATTGTTGCTATTAGATCTTTACGTAATCATAAAATTGGACGTTGGTATGCAATACTTATTATTCTAGCAGGAATAATAACACCAATTATTCCATCAGCTTTTACAAGTAAATTTTATATTATTTAAGTGTTTCGGTTTTGTTTTTTTTTTGTTCTATAATTGATAATTTATATTCTAGGCGCACTTATATCAGCTATATTTTATGCTGCATCTGTAGAAATTAAACCATTTTTTTGTTTTCTACTTGGTGTTGGACAAACTGGTCTTATACTTTTTCTTTCTTTTCTTAAAATCTTATCAACATTATGAATGATATTATTATTATTATTATCAATTTATTTTATTTCTTTTTACAATAATAGAATGAATAGCAATTTATCTTTTCTTTGTTTTGTTTGTTTCTATGTCAAAGAATTTTTTCTTTAGATTTTATTTTTCTATAAATAAATAAATTAAAGTCATATTAATAGATTTTATTGTTAATAAGTGACATTTGAATTGATATTGTGTTTAGATTTAACTGTGATATTAATTAATAAAAGAGATAATTATTCACTAGTCGAGATTATTAATATCTTATTTAAAATAATTTCTACCAGTTCATATATGAATTTCAATGATTATAAAGAATAGCATTCCTAAATTTAATATGAATAAAATAAAGAATATTAATTGACTTGTTCATTTTAAGATAAGATAAAATCATTCATAGTAAAATATGTAATATTGCTTTCTTTTTTTGTTTCTTTATTTTAAAATAAAAACAAACGTTTCATAGTAAATCAATGTTAAGATGAATAATTCAATTCTATTTAAATAATCAATATATTGTCTTAAATAAAAGTTGAAAAGTCTATCATCTAAATAAATTGAATCATTATTATTATTTAATGATTAGATCTTCAACTTTATTTTTCTTTCATATTCTTTGTTTTATTGATTATCACAAATTAATTTAATAAAAATTATATTTACCCTTACAAGGGAACATTCTCAGATGAAGCTCCGATTTTGACGTTATATTTTGCCCATACGTAGGCCTTTAGTAAGAATGCAATGTCGATTTTTTCACCACGAGATGAAATGCAGACTTAAAGTTTTTTTTGCGTGAACTGCATTTTATAATGGCCATATGTGACACTTTTTTTAGCTCTGACAAAGATTTCGAAGGTTAACTCGACTTTTTTTTCATAAGTTTCTGCATGTGCAGAACAGTCTTATTGAATATATGCTGAAATTCTTATGTATCATGAACAAAAGTAAACACTAACATAAAATGAATCTAAGCAATGTAACCGAGACAACTGAACTTTGACAATATGATGAATTAGTTCATGTGATAGGCAAGGAAAAAATGTTCAAAACATAACTCTTTGCGACACCAACTACACCTGATAAAAGTAGAGTTGTCGTAATTTTTCTCTTCGCAAACCGACTTTTTCAGACTGAAGCAAATATCTTTGACCGTGAAAAAGTAGCCAAGATTAACCATTAAATAGCCGCTCGCGTACCAAGCATAACGAATCAGTATGAGAGAATAAAATCAATACTGTCACTTATTAAATTAAACGCATGTTCATATACAACTCGTCTAAAAAAACTAGGCGTTATTTTGGAAGCTCTCTTTCATGAAAGCTAGTGTCAGGCAAGGAAGCTTCATATGTGTGGTTAAGAATCGTTGTCAGAGCTAAAAATGTGTGTCACATATGACCACTATGAAATACAGTTCACGCAAAAAAACTGTAAGTCTATATTTTATATCGTGGTGAAAAAATCGACATGGCAGCATTGTTAGAGAAGATGTGAACTTCATATCTCAACCAAGAGGTCACAGAAACCCAAATCCTTTTGATGTTTTTCTAGTCTTACTAAGGCCTACATATTGGCAAAATATAACGTCAAAAGCGGAGCTTCATCTAGAGGTGTCCCCTCGTTAGTACACTATATATATATATAAAGGGTATCTTAAAAGTAAATTGGTATGTGTTTACTATTTGATTTGATTTAACTTGATCAACTATTTTTCTTAAAATGATAGATTGATACACTCACTTTTGATTTATACGAACAAACATGAAAAGTAACTTTCAAAGGTATTACCTTTAACTAACATACAAAAATTTAGCCTATTTTCTGTCTCCAGAAAAAAAAAACACACAACATTTTCTTATTGTTTAATTATTTTGGGTTATTGAGTGATGCGGATCTTTAAATTCTTGAATTGCTAAACAGTCTTTTCATAGATTTTTATTTGACATATCTTCGCAAAAAAATGAATCGAATGGTATCAAGTCAAAACTCAAGCGAATAAAATAGACTTCATCCATAAGTTTTTCTTAAAATAGAAAATCGATTAAATCATTATATTTCAGTTAAAGGTAATGTCTTTGAATATTACTTTTGACAGTTGTTTATGTAAATAAAAACTCTGTGTATCTACCTATCATTACAAAAAAAATTGTTGATCAAGCCAAATCAAATAGTAAAAATATACGAATTTACTTTCGGGTAATTACTTTAGGGACATTTGACATATATATGTATATATAAATAGTTAACCAATTTGATTTCAATATTAAAAAAAATTTTTTATTTATTTCCTAATCGTATTTGAACAAGAGAAAAGAGAATAATCAAATTGATTATAGAAAATTTGTCAATATAGATCGTCTTATGTTGATATATTATTTTATTTTCTCTCCAAATATTAAATAATCAGTCAAAATCGAATATGTTTTATCAAAGTATCTTTTATAATCATGTTAGAGAAAAAGGAAACATCGTCTCGAACATAAATATAAAATAAGAATTTATATTTTATCTTATTCATATGATCGTGAAGACTCTTACATATATATATATATAATAGTTAAATTTCTTCCTGTGTTGCATGTTAAATAATAATATTGAGCAAAAGAATGGACTCATTCATTGAAAAATATTAGTGAACATAGCGTTAAATCAATTCAAGTTGTTTCTTGTTCCATAAAACTGATTTCGATTATTGAACATTTATTTTTTTTTTTGCATTTCGTTCAATTAAGATAAAAATGATTTTGGTACATTTTTCTTGTTCTAATCCATAAATTGATTTATTTATCTCATTTATAATGATTTTATTGATTGTTTTATGAGAGTTTTATATAAAACAAATATTCTTTATTGATTTTGTGTTGATAAAGAGAAATTGATTTGAATTGAAATAAATTTTATTGTTTTGGAAATATGTTGAATATATATATATATATATCTTGTCAGTTGTTTATTGGTTGAATTCCAGTTAGGAATTCCACGATCAGTTTTTCACTGTAATCAGTCATCGTTAAACGATGTTAACAGCGAGAGAAAAAAAGAAAGAAAAGCAAAAAAAAAGGAAAAGAAAAAAAACAAAACACGAAAGACTATATAAAGGATCGTTATTTAGTTGGCACGAACGAGTGATGAGAACAGCGTCTTCTCCTTAGTTTTTTTTTGCTTGGCTCAGCGGCTGAAGAGGAAAAAAGAGACGAAAATAAAAGGATCGATGCATAGGCTAAGAGGACAGCACTAAGCTTCTTCTATAATTTAATGATGAATATTTTCGAGGGAAGAAAAGAAAAAATATATATAACGACAATGGCATATTCACCAGCATATATATATATGTGTGAAGAGTGCATGCGAACACATGTTGACCAATAATATAAAAGAATAAAAGAACAGGTAGTGTTATCTTGTTGTAAAATTATATTTAAGTTTTATTGTAGAAAAATAAAATGGATAAATCATCATTAAAGTCAATAGATGAAAATGGTTCAAATAATCATAAAGGTGATCATTTTGTACGTAGTCGTTGGTGTCATGCAATTGAACTAGCTGAACAACTTCGACATAAAACTGAAATTCAAAAAAATGAACAATTACGACAATATGCATTTGATATTCCATCATCAGATGATCAACATAAATCATTAACTCATGCTGATGATATTAAATCATTTGAAAATGCACTTTTATCTGCTAAAACTGGAAATTTTAATTTAGATAATTTAACTGAAAAATTTGTTGATTTAAAACGTACATTTAATCATATGATTGAACTTAATAAAAATGATATAATACAAATAACATTATCAACAACAATAACTAAAACAGCATTATTAATTATATTACGTTCAATTGAATCAATTGTTGAAGTTATGACAAAAGGTACAAGAAAATTTCCAACATTAAATTCTCTTATATCATATATACGTTCACGTCAAAAAGAATTACCTATACATGGAAGATTACTTGTCGATTGGTATAATGTTGCACAAATTCTTGATTTATTAATTAATGATCCTGATTGGCTTGTACAACCACGAAAAGCACATTGGGCTATGAAAGTTTGTAATGAAACATTAACATGGGCAAGAGGAGTTTTTAATGAAAATTATCGTAATAAATCATCTAAACAAGCTATTTTAGATCGGGAAGATAGTGTTTTTTATCCCGAACAAAAAGACAAAGACAAAGACAAAGATTAAATTTATTTCATTTATTAACAGACAATTATATCAATTATTTAGATTTTCATTTCAAGCATTATCTATATTTATTCATGCTTGAAAAAAAGCATATTTATATATCAACTTGTTAAAAATCAAACGAAAAAAAAAAATTTATTATACAAAAATAAAATAAACTATTCTATTTAAAAAAAAAAACAATATAATCTAGAATTTTTCATTTAGTGGGTATTTTTTTAAATGTTCCTGCTGGTTCGGTTTCAAATATCATTTTTAATTTTTTCTCTTTTGAACTGGTTATAGGTGATGAAGGTAATGATATTGATTGACTTTGTTTTGTTGGATCAGTTATTGATGGTTTAGTCATATCCATAAAACCAGCATTTGCTTCATCATCTGCTGGAAATACTGTAAAAGCATTTGTATAAACAATTGCTGATGGAACCATAACTATACCATCTATTATCAATATTTTATTATCATTTCATTTAAGAAAATAAAAACAATGAATAACTTACGATCTTTTGTTTTTAAATGAACATATCGAACATCAATAAAATGAACAAGACCTTTTCAACAAAAATTGAAAATTATTTTTTTCAAAAGAAAAGTGAAAATAAATAACCTTCAATTCCACCACCACTTCCATGAATTTTAATTCTACATCCTCGAACAAATGGTTTATTAATAACAAGAAATGTTCCTGATATAAAATTTGTAGCAACTTCTTTAAGAGCAAAACCAATAGTAAAACCTGTTATACCAATACCGGCTAATAATGGTTTTGTATCAACACCAACTGTTCCAAGTGTTGTTACAGTTAACATAGCATATATTGTTACAGCAGCTGTTTTAGATAATAATCTTGCTAAATCTTCATCTTCAACAATATAAGATCGAAGTAAAAATCGTTCAATTGATGGTGATATAAGAAAAAAACGTCTGACTTTTTGCATTATTGTTGTTGGCGGTGGTGGTGGTGGTAATGATGATACTATGGGTTCAGCTCCCCATCCAAACCAACGAAGAAATCGACGAATACGATTCGGTCGACGAGTATTCGATGAACTTTTTCCTATATATCGACGATTTGATTCTTCATTTGTAGTAACTAAACAATTATTATTATATCCTAGTATACATCGATTTCCAATATTTGAACTTATTTTTACATAACGAGATAACATTGATAATGATCGACAATTCATTTTTTTTAATCTATTAGAAATAAAACAACCAATTTAACCAATATAAAAAAATAAAAATATTTGCTCGTCTAATGTATTTGATCAATATTTATTCTAATAAATATCAATAATAAAAACATTGGAGAAAGTTAATTTCGACATGTGTTTAAATTGATTGTTAAATAATATCTTATTGTCATATTCGATTGATTATTTATCAAGAGTAAAATAATCATTTTCTATCGATTTGATAAATTTAATAAATTTCAAAATTTTATTTTACTGTAAATCAGTTAAATATATTTATGCATTCCTATATATAATAAACTAAATGAATCTCAATTAACTTGATATAAATGTAGTATAAAATCTCATCTTTATTCGAAATAAAAAAGAAAAGGCGACATTGTAGAGAATATTTATTAATAAAAGTGAATATCTTTCAGATCAATATGTTAGGTTTGATGAAAACAATTTTCTTGTAAACAAGACTATTTCATAAGTAATTGTCATTTATAATAAAATAAAATCTGTTTATTTAGTTTTGTTTTTAAAAGTAGACTAAAAAATCTCGAAAGCAAAAATGAAAAATCTTACATAAAAAATGAATTGGGTCATTCTTTATATTCATTTATTATATTGAATGAAAACTCATTTTTTCGTTCGATATTGATCCATTTTTAAAATCACATTTATTATTTCTCGATAAAATAATAAAAGAACAGCAGAATTCTTAATATGAATCATTCTTGACAATATAAAAGAGAATAATTAAATGTCTTATGAGAGATGTCGTTTCAATTCGGTTTTCTTAAATATTAAAGACACACTAAAAAACATAAGGCAAATGAAAAAACAATTGGCTCTATAATAAACATTTTTCGCAGTAAAAATTTTTTCAAAACTAACTTATATAAAAAGTTTGTTTTTAAATAAATAGAAACATGAAAATCAAATAAAGATTGAAAGTAATTTTCACAATGGAATATATATCCTATGTTAAATATATTTTTTTATTTGAGTACGATACAAAGAACAAAGATTTAATTATATTCTAGAGTTCTATTACTAACAGATTGACATTTGTCAAACATAAGACAGTTGACGACACATATTTAATACTTGAAACTTGAATTCAAGTATTCAACTATTCAAATTTTTACTTGTCAAGTGTTCTGCGAGTATTCCTTGTGAAAGCGCCTCTTGGAGAGCTGCGATCCATACACATCTCTGTGTACACTGTTATTCCCACTCAGTGCCACATAGTAGCTCAAGCTTCTCGCATACTTTTTGTAGCGTCCCAGATAATGTCTGAAGCAATTTGACTAAAATCAGTAGCATTCTGGATAATACTGACAGCACTCTAGATAACTCCTGTAGCATGTCAGATGATGTTAGTGTCATTCTACACAAAAGCTATCGATGTTCCGTGATTCTAGTGGTATTCTAGACGTTGATTAATTGAAAACTTGAATACTTGAATTCAACTTTCAAGTTTGACACTACTGTCTCTTTGATTTAAAAACAAAAATTTATTCATGAAGTAATGAAGAATTTTTGAATATCTCTCGACAATTTCTCTTTATCGAAATACATCAAATATTTGTCGTTGATATATTATTTGCAATGAGATATGATAAATTTTTCTCGTCATTGGTGACAGATCCCTTAGCTAATGGCTTCATATCAATTGTTGTTCACATAATTAATCAAAAAATAATTATTTAAGTAAACTCAATCAGTGATATTGAGTGTAGGTGTGGATGTTGATAAAACGAACAACTGTTCGCAGTTCAGACACCAACACCCGTTCTTTGTTCTGTTATATCGATAAACAACTGTGAAACGAAATGTTCATTTATGTGGATGTATCAATTCACGTTTTACATGCAAAACAATATACAAGTATACCACTGATTTACGACGATAGAATGCAAGAGAGGGGAATTTTTCGATTTTTCTACAAGATCGTAAAGAACACAAGAATTGTCGGGATCCAGGAAGTTAAACGAATTTTCTTCATCATTTTGGATTGAACGAAAATGGGTATTTAAAACGCAGATTGAAAGAATGTATATCAAATGTGTGATGTATCCCATACACGTAGAGGGATCAACATTTTCTGTAAAAGAAATCAGTTGTTTTATTTCTTTTAGCAAAATCTGGTATAATTATATAGAAGATAACAATATTGAATAGTCAACAACAAATACTTCAATATTGTTCAATTTTCTTACTGTTTTATATGTTCAAATCATATTTGTAAAAACCAAACGTATTTGAACTATTGCACAAATTTTCATTTAATTAATCCTAAAAAGCATTCATCAATTCATATTTTAATTCAATTGATAAGTTTATTATCTGATTTAATTACGTTCAAACTTTATTCGTTATCATTAGATGAAACAAGAGGCTCAGTTAATATAGAACTTCTTAGTCTTTGTTTAAGAAGAAACTGAAAACAAATTACTAAAGTTAACATTGAAGAAATTAATAATATGCAAGATTTTTATTTAATTTGGAAAATTTTTCCTTATATGATATATTTAAAAGTGAAACCCGTCGATAATATGAATATTCAATTGTTTTTATCTACAATTCTGAAGGACATTGATGATATTGGTAATTCTTATCTTCGTTCATTATGTTTTCATGCACAGATAGCTGATGATCAAATGATTGAAAATGAACAATTACCTATTTCAATTTACAATTAAATGTGTAGTTGATAATATTTAATTAGAACGATATAACTTTTACAATGTGCTCTTTTTCTTTTTTGTATACACACCTGATAAATTAGTAAATAAATTTTGACATAAATATTGCAAAAACAGATGACCCTATGTTTTTGCGAAGATTTTGATTATTATCCATCAGTCGTCCTCATCTCATTTTATGATGTTCATACATTGAAGCACAGATCAATGAAATATTTTTTTAGAATGAATGCAATGATCAAATCGAATTTTTACTCTCAATGTAAAGAATCATTTATCAACAAATCTTTCTTTTTCTTTTTGCTTTCCAATGTAGTCTTAAGACGTTGTCGAATCATACGTTGATATGATAGTATGAGATGTATTTCATCATCCTCATTTCTTTACTTATCATAAAGAAAGCATGACGGCAACAACTGATATAAATGAATCTGTAACTTGTAAAAAAGAAAGCTGCTTATGAATGTGAATGTTGCTCACGAAATTTGTGTGAGTGTGGGTGCTTTGCTAAAGAAAAGATCAGCACCGAATACCTACACCCTTGCGCTTCAAACTTTTGCTGAGTATTGCACCAAGATAAAATGAAAAGGAACAGTAATGAGATAGAAATGACTCAAGATAAAATGCAGTTGAGTAGAATTATTAGCTCACAGACCTAAACACAAATAAATTGTTTAATTTCAAAACAATAACGTTGGCACTCCAATCCTGCCTGCCGCTACATCCTAAAAGTTCGAATACAATGTTGGACCGAGTCTCAAACTGGCTCCTCTCTAAAAGAAATAGTCGCATCAATAGCTACCAGAGCTTATTCTTTGAGACTTCTTGAAGATATGAATAAGGGAATGATGCGGGTGTTCGTTTCATTATGACTAACACCTACGCTCTCAATATTAGGAATAAATGCAACACTGACAAGAATATGAATATCGTTTTTTCTTCGAAAATTTTAATTCTGGCGTCTTTCGTTATGAAATAGAAACTAATGCCAAAGCCAATTTAGCAGCTGAAGAACAACGTGCAAAAAATGTTATCCAAACTATTCACTGTCTCTGTTTGATAATAGTATGGGGTGTAGGTATCTGTATGACTAAAAGGAAGATTACATCCAAAGCCACAGCCAAATCCTTTCTAGCAGTTTTTATGTTGCTTTCTTAAAATAAGAAAAGAGAGTTGATTGATGTTTCGATGAATGTTTGCCACTCAAATTATTGACTATAAAAAAACCATAAGGGGATTTTACAGCACTTGTGTATGAATGAGAAGAAAGTTTTCTTTTTCTTTTTGTTGACACCACAACGCAGTTAAAAAATACCTGTGCATGTTGGGTAATAATAAAAGGTCGAAAATGGAACGAAAAACACATGATTGGTTACCGTCCGTTTGAATCATATGTGGATCGAAGATGACCAATCATAACATTTTCGGTTGCTTCGGTTTCATTTTCAGCCTTTTATTATTACCCGTGAATGATTCAACCGTCAACAAGATCCATGTTGTGCTCATTTAAAAAATAAAGTATTGATTCAGTATTGTGCAATGTTGACTTAATACTGTTGGGTGATCTATAACGAATTGTGCTATTGGTATTTTCGAAATTTCGTCTCTATTATTCGGTTGATTGAAACATTCTTTCTCATCGAAAGATAACACTTGAAAATTAGCACCCAATGGTATAGTTTATTTAATGAATAAAATCTCCTAAACTCTTTTATCTAATGTATTTGTATGTTATCATTTTCAGTAGAAAAATTTCAGTTCTTTCTTTTGTTTTAATTTTTCTTCACAGAATGTGTTATTTCATCTATTAATGTGGCTATTGCTGTTACGTGATCCCAATATTATATAGAATGATAAGATTGGAACAATCAACAGAGAAGAAACAGGCAAGATGTTGCTCATGAGAAAACAAAGTTTTCAGTACAGGTGATGATGTAGTTAGATGTATGTGGGTAAGGACTGATAAAGCTGGTTATTTTCGAAGATGAAACAATGGATTCTCAAAGATACATGAATAAGATTCTTCCAATAGTTCTAAAATCCGATAACATTATGCTAGGACAGAACTGGAACATAAGAAAGATGATATAGTACCTCATACATATTACCTGAGGCAAAAATTACTTAGCTGTTCCATTGTCCCGATTTTATCCTGAAGTGTCGTTGGGCATCAAATTCACCTGATTCACGCCAATTAGATTACAGTTTAAGGACTGACTTGGCTAAAGCTATGAATGGGAATCGCATAACAATAATGGCCACATTAATAGACGAAAAGAAACGTGCTGCAAAAAGAAATTCAAAAAAATTAAATTTCCTACTGAATTTTGATATATCAATATGTCTATTTAGAAAAGCGGCGAAACCATTTTGTACAAAATTCCTAGTGTTATTTTTCAATAAAAAAGAATTTTTTCAATCAAACGAATAGTGGAACTAGGAATTCCGAGAAAAGTAACAACGTTATTTTTTTATAGATCATTCAGCATTCGTAGAGAAATGTTGTCACGACTATTTTCACAAGCCAACAATATGAAGCACCAAAAAATGTCCACGGGGGCGCTGCCGTGGAGGCGGCAGGTTTTTCAAGAATCATCGCGATAGCGGCAGATTTTTCAGCCTCGATGGACATCGCTATGGAGCACATTGTTATTTCTGTGTATTCTGTCTTTTCATAGTATTCCATCTGACGAAATTCAGAAATTAATTATTGAATAAGAATATCTTGCCTATTTCAAGTCGAAAAATATTCATTTCTCTCCAATGCTGCATATAAGTTTGATCTAGGCATTGTGAATAATAGTAGCCAACGAAGATAACATCATTCTGAACCAACCCCCACACCCAAAAAAATTAACATATATTTCTGCTTTAGCTAATTGGAGACGCATGACTGCATTCGAAAACACGTATTTTTTAATAGACAAGAAAAACGATTTCCGAACAATTGATATTTTTCGTTTCCAGCAAAATTATACTAAGTTTTATTTGTAAAGGCTTTCGACTAGAAATATTCCTCTGGAACATATAAAATCTTGCTATTGTCTATGCAAAAGGGTGTGATTGTAGATGACAGCAAATAGAAGACCTAGACTTGCACCCATATCTAGAAAAACATCATACGGAAAACTATTAAATTTCTAGAGGATCCTTAAAAAGCTGTGTTTACTGACTGACAGTATTTTGAAATACAACTTCCGCTAGTCAACTCTATGACTCCAATCAAATTTTCATCATAAGCCAACGAGACGTGAATGATATTAGCAAACTCTACTTTATTGATTTTCGCTTGAACGCAATCCTGATCGGAAAGAATCCATTTTCAGCTTAACATTTCATTAGTTTCTCTATTAAAAAGGGAGCTCAAATTGTATATTTGATAATGCTTGAAGTACTCTACAAAATTACCAATGTAGTTATACGAAATAAATATCTTTATGACATGAAATATCGACATGTATAAATGATTATACGTTCGAGACGCCTAATCATTTCTGTGCTGAAAATGAATTTCTATTCGATCTGCAGTTTAGATAAAAAATAGTATTCACAAGATGAAATCAAATTATGTGATTATAGGCAACCAAATGTTAGAAGAAATGATAAGAGAACTCATTTTCTGGCTATGCATATGCTCCAGTATAGAGTGCATAGAAAGAAAACCATGGATAAACATCAGACCAGTTTGGTAGCAACCATCTTCTTTTATTGATACTCTCATTTCAAATAATGCAATTTGACTTCGAATTCGAATTGCACATCTATCATTCTGTTTGTTTTACTTTCTGTTAGAGACCATTAATCGATTTATCCCACATTCCCTCTAACAACATTCAGTTTCTATAGAAGATTTCAATTATGCATCCTCGAGTAACTTTGATGAAGATTTCTCTGAAACAATTGTCATATTTTTCGTTGCTAGTGTGTCTTTTTTCGTATTCTAGTTCCACTACCTAAAAAGCTTTTTAATCTATTATTATCTCTGTTGTAAAACAGACCTTTTAATTTCAAGTTGCAATAGTGTAAAAGCGTCTTCAACAAAAATGAATTTATCATTTTTTCTAGATTTTTTGATTTTATGAACTTGCCATTCAAACTATAATGACTACAACTGTTACTTCCGACTCGACCGCATTTTTGTGCATCGAGTCATTTCTTGAATCAACTGGCATCAATATATTACCTCAACACCGACTAAAAGAACCACGAACAAATTTGATTCCAACCATTTGTTTTTACAATGGCTGTTTTGCTCCAATTCATGCTGGTCATCTAAGTGTTTTGCAAGAAGCACAGCGATATATCAATAATCTCGGCACACATGAACTGTTGGCTACGTATATTTCTCCTGCACATTCGGGTCACGTGGCAAGAAAACTATGCTCAGAGGACCGTATTGATACTGGACATCGTCTTGCCATGATTCGTCTTGCAGTAGAAAATCTTGACTATGTAATGATCGATCTGTTCGAAACTTTTCAAGCACGTTCGATTGACTTATTTATTACCATGGAACATTTTGTCTCACGAGTACGTTCTCAAGTTTCAGATGGCGAACGAAATTGAAATATTCTGGTTACAAGGAGAAGATACACTGTACTATTCACCACCTGAAAGTTTTTTCCAACTAGGATTTCACTGTTTATATGTGCTCAATCGTGCAATGAACCAGACTGGAACCGTTAAGTACGATATTTCTGAAAAATGTGAAGATCACTACGAAAAAATTTGGCAGAAACTACGAGCATTGTCCTCCTTTCCAAAAAGGTATAATTGTTAGTCTTGAGACAATAATGCTACTCAATTTTCCTTATATGTGACAGGTTTCATTTGGTCCGAGCTACGAATTTGAACCTTTCATCCAGTGCCATTCGGAAGTGTGCACAGAGTCCATCTGTAACACGTGAAAAACTTCAAACTTGTATTCAAGTCGAAAGCATCACTGCATATATTTTACAACATCAGCTCTGGAATACAAACGCAAATACATTGCCATCCGTGATATCGTTTCCTTTTGTACTACCTCGTCAAATTGCCGAACTCACGCGGGAAGTTCTGTCTCAAATGCTTTTCTCGTCATCAAATGATTAAATAAAAGTCATTTCTTTTGAATCAAAACAGATTAATATGGGTCTAGGCTGGGGTTGTCCAGTCTTCCGTCTTTATAATATTCAGTATTCGCCTGCTACTATCGAAAACCCACCACAGTCTATGGTTTTAAAACTATCGACTGGTAATTGGAATGACGAAATAGCAACGGTTGAAGCTTGCTCCACGCATCTCTCACATCGAAATTCTACGTTGCTGCTATGCTGCTCGATATACCGAAGCTTCTCATGAAACTGTATTGCTATTGAAAGATCTTTGTTTGAATTCAAAACCTTTATGTAAGCAGAGAAACATCGAAGATTCAACTGTGTTGTCATTGGTAAATATGATGGCATCTCTACATGCAAAATTTTTCGAACATCCAATACTGAAAAAACAAATCATTTGAATGATTGCCATCATTGAATTCAAAAATTGCTGGTATACTTGCTATGTACTCAGCAAGAATAGCCAATAAACGTTTTATCCACGTTCTCCAGTCCACACTATCACATCTGGCTTATACATATGCAACAACACTTTCTGCACACATTCCAAATATCTTCCATAAGCTCAGCAATGAAAAGTACACAGTATGTCATGGAGATTTTTGGATCACTAATGTTCTTGTGCGACTTGATGGATTATTTCGATTCATACTGTTGGACTGGCAAGTATGTTGTCGTATGAATGGACTGATCGATATTGCATTCTTTCTGCGTCTACTCAGTAGTAAACGAGCTCAATTACTCGAAGTCAAAATGCTTGAATTATATCATAAAACATTGGTCAAATATGGAGTTTCAAAATACAATGCCACTGGAATTCTAGATGATACTATACACTAGCTCTTCCATTTGTATTTATAAGATTTTGTTGCTGGAACGATACAGAAATATGTAACAACGAGGAATTAATGTGCATACTAGAAGATATTGTGACATATAGAAATAAGATTGGATTCGACGCAGAGTCCAACGAACAACCAAGCAAGCAGATTTCAATTGTAGATGACGATGAAGATGGTCATGTAGATTTAAGAATTGATCGTCTCTTTGAATGATATTCGAAATTAGACATGCAAAAAGATTTTCGATTGAGAATCCGATCTGACTGTCTACCGTATGATAAGACTAAGTGTAAGGATGTGGGTGTGGGTGTATCCGTGTAAGTGTGAGGAGAGGTGTGTGGATGCACGGGTTGCGGAAGCCAGGGTGTGGGAAAGTGTACAACCCCCTCCTGCCTAATAATTGACAATTTTCAATTTTTCCAGCGACAAGAGTAGATTTTTTGTACGCTTTGCGCTTATATTGCGACATTTCGTCCCAAACGCTATCATTACACCCCCCCCCCCCCCCCCCCACCATTCACCCCAATTTTGGGATCTTTGAGCGGTTCCTGTGTGGATAGAGAGATGACTCATAACCACGCCCGCTGCCTATTATCTTTAGCATACATGCATGTTAAAGCTTGCGTTGTATTATATTCGAGACCGAAACTTCCTATTCATATTTAATTTACCATCACGTTGGCAAAAGCCCAGTATGTTTATTGGCGAACTTTCTGTTGGCGAAAGTCATATTGATGGAATTCCGGTCACCCGATAATGGTGGTGGAACATGATGCTGCTTCTATATTTTTTGATCATAAATAATATTTACATTTGTACCATGATAGACCTCAGAATCAATAGGGTTGACATGACTCATATGTAGAACATCATTGGATCCATTTTTCTTTGTAAGAGAATTCTGTGGTTGATACTGAACGTTCGTACGATTGTCAACATGATGATTAAAAAAGGGATAGGACATCATTATAAATGACTAATATCCCAGAAATGATGAACAAATAAATAAGTAAATAGATATTTCTTCACCATAACACGCTGAATACCTGATTATATGTGGATAGAAAGGAACAGAATAGAAATACCACTTGTTCTTAGCGAGCGAACGAGACGAATGAGAAGTACATTATGTTTATTTGTCTACAGCAAATGTTAGAAGACATTATAACAATATTCTATAGCAAGCTCGACTTACGTTTGCATAATCGTTCTGTATTTATCACTATGTGTCAAACTGATTGCTTAAATATTACTTAGTTATACTCGTCGACTCAGTACCGAAAATTTGGCGGATTTTACGGTGTGGGTCACTGGGTGTGGGTTTGTGGGAGGGAGTGGGTTGCGGATTGGGTGTGAGTTTGAGTATTAGTTTTCTCTTTATCACTACCCACATCTTGCATCCCCACGCCCGAACCTCACATATACACATGCAAACACCCACACCCCACACTCACATGTCACACTGCAGCACCCAAACACCCAGACATAAGACGTTACACCCACGCCCACACCCTTTTTGGAAGCCACTCCTTCTTTTCAAAATCAATAGACGCTTATGTAGAGACACATTCATTCATTGAGAAACTAGAACAAAAAGGGTCGTTATTAAATACTATAAAGCGATCAAAGCTTTGTTGGTCGAGGAACAATGGTCACTTCTATGTAAGACAGTCACAACGGGTGGTTTTGTCGCTCTGATTCGAAGTAGATTGATAAGAGAAGATATGATGTGTCTGGGCTTAGTTTGTACAATTTTTCCTGCAATAAATCGAGGCTCATTCGCTGAAACTGTAGCTACGTTTTACCAGAGTTATGATCCATCTCAATTCTTACACCTTCAGACATTCGAACCCGAATTACAACAGCCGCATCGCGAGTTTGAATAAACTTTTGCGAGCGTGTTAAGTTTATATTCACTTGCAGATATCCATTTGTCATGTTCCGAGCAGGCGTAAGAGCACAAACACTCTTAGATTCATTTAAATCCAACTGAACGGTGATCACTTCATGAATTGATACATAATCCCAAAACGTGTTTGCGAAAGAACCTTTACATGGAATGTGGCCGTTCAGTAGAAGAGAATAGTCTTTTTGACTAACTGTGCCATTGCAGAAAATGACGCTCTGCGCAGATAAAACATTCTGCATCCAGCTACAGCCTACAGTGACCTTGCAGGAGCATCCAGATAAATTGACATACAACAGGTCAGAATCAAGAAATTGCGCATGAAGAAGTTCAGCTTCTACCAGACTGGCAAAAGCCAATAAGCTTCGATTCATACGAGCGCCTCTAATATCAGTTTTGGTAAAATTGGCAATTTCCAAATCACAATATTTGAAGCGAGAACTGTAGAGTTTGGCTCGATAGACATCAGAGTTCGCAAGATCACATTCAATAAATGGTGGGTGTGGCGAGTATGGATATGGGTGCGTGGGTGTGGGTGTGAGTGTCGGTGTGGGTGTGGGGTGTGATTGTCGGTGGGATGTGGGTGTGGGTGACGGTGTCGGTGTGGGTATGAGTGTAACTATTGTATTCGTCTACACCCACACCAACACCCACAAGGAAAGAATGCAATAGGGTTTTCGGAGTTTCTATAATTTACATTGACTTCGACTCCAACTTCGAAAAATTTTCGTTTATTGACTCCGACTCTGTAGGAGTCGGGATTGGGTTTCGGAGTTAGATGCAGGTTTCTAGTGTGAATGGGGGTGTGGGTGTATGGTTGTGGATGTTGGCGAGTGACGTGAAGACTACTATTCAGATCCACATCTGCACCCGTACCCACACGCACATCCACACCCACACCCCACGAGGGGCTACCGGGACTTCCTTTTTTCGGGGTTTCTTTTTTCTACGGAATTTATTTATTTATTCGGGATTTATTAATTATGACGATATTGTAGCACATCCACACTCACATTCATACCGACGCCCACATCCACATCCATACCAAGACTCACACCCACACCCTACATCCTTAGTAAATTGAAGGCATTGTTCTATTTGAAATTCAGTGTTGATAAGTAGCGAAAAAACGAAAGTTGTATCTTTAGACATTAATTACGCATGAGATTCGTCTACAGTAGAAATTCTGCGATGCGCATTGTCTAGGCCATCGAATGAGGGACATTCTTTGGACGCTTCGACGATTAATTCGAACAGGGTTCATTACCGAGACCACTCTTTCTTCATATTTTTCGCTGATCTGTCACATCATAGTTGCCATCTTTTTCGTTTTTCGATGCTGTCTAATAGGAAGACGACACACTTTCTCATCAGTTCGCATTTGTCGAAGTAAAAGATAGAGAAGAAGTGTCCAACCACCTTCAAAAGCATTACAAACAACAAAAAACCACCCCAGGACTTGCGCAGCTTCTTCATCTACCAATGATAAAATCACTCCACAAAGCCAACCAATACCTTGAGTGATACATGACGCGAGTATAACTAGCATACATTGTTTCATTCGCTGAAAAGTGACGTGCCGTGTAGTAGAATTTTGTAGATGATCAATCATTCGCTTGATAACGAATATGAGCATAAACATATTGCATATAATACATATACCAATGGGTATCGTCATAAAATAGTGAATAACACGTCGGGTAAACCAACATATTTTTTTAGAATATAACTGCGTGATTTCCAATGATGAATTCGAATTAAATCCAGCAGCAAATGCGACATATGTAATAGAAATAAAAAAAGAAGTAATAAGCAAAATATACAGTTTTCGAAAAGATGCTGGAGGAAATAGCACAACGAAATGAATGTAAGTAAAGTAGGCAACGCTTGTCTTAATACAAAACATGAGTATTAGAAAAAAGTAGACAAAGAACATGAGAACACCGGCACTTTGGAAACAAACTTTCGTATTCTTTTTTGATTCCGATGACATAATCACAGTCAAGCTAAGTGCAATATAAAAAGTGAACAGAAGCATTGTGGCTGCATTTGATACAAGTGGTAAAAAAGTCTTTGCTTGTGGACTCCTGTCAGAATTAGCGATTTGAGTGTAAATGGCATGTACGATCATGATAAAAAAGCAAAAGATAGAAATAGATTGGAATACTAGCGATGAAATATCCTGGGCGCTGAGTTCAGAACTATCTGATGTTTTTGGCAACCATATAAGAGCAAAGGACGTCAGATGGTTGCAACTACATTCGTGTCGATCCCATGCAACATTGTATATAGGCCTCGAACAGCCTGAATCGTTCCAACTTTTCGCGTGGCTATCGTAGAAAGAACAATAAAAGTCCATATTCGTGATTAGTTCTGAAACAAAATCTTTTCTAACACGGAAATAAAGTGATATATTTATGTCAGACCGAGACTGACCAGTACTGTTCTGTATATTAGCTACTACAACAGACGATGCCAATGTTCTGTTCATCGTATCCGTCACATTTCGATATTCGAGTGGTAAATCTATTAGCAGGATTCGAAGATAAACAATATCATCGATTGACTTAAAATCAAATACACCACCAACGGAAATATTTGAGTTAGTATCATTAACACGAGTTTCGTTTAGAACAACGCTACCATTACTAAAAGATAAAAATACTGCACCCATTACTACCTTACTATCATTTGTCAAAGGTTTTCGTGACATAATAAACGCATTTTCTACTTTAATGTTGACACTAATATTCAGCCGAGAAACAGCGTAATCGATATCTTCGGGTGTTAGTGGGTCAGTCCTTTTTGTTTCATTAAAATATGCTGTTAAAACATTAGCAATATCTTCTGCACTTGACTGATTGTTACGAATAATGCACTTTGGAGTATTGCACGCCGTAGTTATCTACATACAGTAACATAAGAGTTTACAACAAACCTGTTTTCAAATAAATTTCACTTCAATTGACAACATACCGGATTACGGGTTGTCATCTGAGTTGTTAAAGTATTCACCATTGTTGTTTTATCACTCAAAGATGTGAGCAGTTCACCAAGGAACGTATGCCAAAGAGTCGCAGTATGATCGGTTTCATATGTGGAAATCGAAACTGGTACTGATGATAATGACGTTTCCAAGCTAGTAACATCACTGAGCATCGTAATTGAAATATCTTTGACAGAACTACTGTATTGTATTGTACCAAACGACAAAGAAGATGTATCCACCTCTGCTGTTGCCATCATCGTTGTACTCCTGATTGTTGAGGTCGTGCCGTCAGTCGTTGGGGTGGCAATGGTTGCTATTTGTGAATCTGTGGTAGGTAGGGCAGATGTCGATTGTTCTTGGGATAAGTCATAATCAGTAGACTGTATCGTCTCGCTGGATATTTTATAATCTGATTGCATTGTGATGGATGATTGAGCGGTGATGAAGAAAGTTGTCATCTGTGAGTTTATAGTTGCTAGAATGATAAGAAAAATTTGATATGATGCACATAGATTTGAGGGTCTAATCGCATTGAACTCTTTTTTCAGTGGAATTGCGTTTAGACAATTTTGAAGACTATATTGAAATCGCATGATGTTCGACACACGTATATGAAGAAATAGACAAATTTGTATTTCGTTGTCTAGTTTTGTTTTACATCCAGGGAAAAAGGACATGTTTACTTTCCAAAATGCACATTGCGATAAAAAAAATTAGACTGAAGGATTGTCATAAACTAAGAATATCTCTTTTTTTTACAACCTTGTCGGTCAATAGGATATCCACTTCGTTTCATTTGTTTGTTTCTGAAAATGTGTCAAGATCCCATGTTTTGGATTGAAGCAACCATCTTCGATGTTAGTTGGAAATAGGTTTGTTATTGTTTTAGAGTACTAAATTTAAATCATGTTGTATTGATTGTGAGTTGTAATGTGCGTATTTGATTTATCACAGCATGTCTAAGGATTATAGTATGTTATGACGCTGGAAAAGTTGATTAGAAGAAAACATCAATGCAATATTTTATTTCGATTGGAAGTATGATAAACTCCAAACATATACAGATCATTAATAACTTTACTCTTTCGATCATTCTATAGGGAGAAGTTAATGATTATCCCAGCATGAACAATGTAATTGTCCGATGCAATGAGAACAACCACTTCAACCTGAAAGTATGCTACAAGAATTGGTCTTAACCTTGTTGATAGATTCTGTTAGTGCGTGTAACAGTATACTAAGATGTAAGGTGGATGAAGAGAATAGATACATTTACCAATTTTCTCAACCACCCACACCCGCACTCACATGACAGTGAATTTTTCAATAGAAAAAAATCTGATTGAAAATATGTTGAATCTATCAAAGTTCAGATTATTTTCCAAATTTGAGACTTTAGCAATGATTAACATAAATCTTTTTATGACATGTATTAGAAATGTCTAGAAAAATTCGACATATGTGTTTTGGCTTTTTTCCATAGTGCACCCTAGAAATCTGTAGACACAATGTAAAAACTAATAATGTGTCCTAATCAGAACACAATACTGAATTTAACTGTGTATAAAATTTGGGTATCTTGCTTGCGTGAGAGAAGGAGCTTAGGATCGCTAATTTTTTGAGACATTTGAGTGTGAAACACCATAAAGTGTCTCACCCCTTTCAACTTTGAGTCGTGCGAACGAATCATCGACTTCATCCCATAAAAAGATAAAAATGGGGTAAAAATCAGATGAAAATCGATTATAATTGTACACTTTTAATTGATTTTTAATCATTTTTTAACTGAATTTAATAAAAAATAACCGAAAAAATCAAAAATTCATTCATTATCTCGATTAATTTCGATTATAATCGATTAAAACTTAATGAAAATATTCGAATGCAATTGATACTAACCGAACGAAATCAGTTGAAGGCTTTTTCAGTTATCATGAGGAAAAACCGACCATAATCGGTTTTTCTCGTTAACTTTTAGTCGATTATATTCCAAATTAATCGTAATAATCAATGAAGTTTTGATTTTTTCGGTTGTGTTTTATTAAAATCGTCTAAAAAGTGAATGAAAATCAATTAAAAGCGTAGGAATATAATGAATTTTTAATCAATTTGTAAAAGGCGATTTGAAAAGAGTGTTGCACTATATTGAGTAGAAATTTGCATCGACCTTGCCCTCTTCTCCCCAAAGATCGTAACAGACGGCTCCAGAGCCTATGACAGACCTTTAATAAGTAACATCTCATTAGAATATATGAACTAGTAATTTCTTATTGTAGTTCTAGAATATTAAGGAAACGATGATGAAGAATTGCACGTCAAAATAAATCGAGTAAAAATATTTTTCATATGATAAGCAACAACAGCTACATCGCGTTCACATTTTAACCTAACAGGGATTACGCTAACAGCTTTTTTAATCGAAATTCATCTGCTTTTTACTATCATTTTTTTACATGGGATACTACACTGATTTTGTGTTGGACTGTTTTTCAATGAAGTGACATGTGATATTAAAAACATAGTCGTAATGGTAAGCAGAAATAGTGATTTAGAAAATGACTTTTTGGCAAATATATAGAGAGGAAAACGGAAATTGCCTAATTACCATTGGCCGAACCTTTTCATTCAATGCTGGGAATGATCGAATCAAAGTGTATTGATACTGAACTTCTTTTCCCTCACTATTTTTTCAGATGTAAGATCATCATAACTTTGCTTACACTCTCTCCTTCTTCCACTCTCTGAATTTCCAATCTTCACTTTTTCTATTAAAGTGACTCTTCACTCATGTATTGCCTACGGATTCAAGAATGAAGTCGAGTCACACATACTGATATCTTCAAAGCTTATTTTTGTTTTTAAAAAGTATTACCCGTAACTAGCGAAAATGGATACGATGAAATAACTGATTCATCAGTCGAAGTTGACTGGAGTGTTACTTGATGGATAAAGACTGTTGCATATACAACGTACAGTGTAAATAGAATGTTGCCCTGCATCACGCAGGCAACTTTTTGAAATGATCTGAAAATAGATTTACATGTTAATAATGAAAGAAAGAAAATTTGCAATGTGAATTTTAGTTTTACAATAAATTTAAAATTTTCGACCTTTATCATATATGGTTATTATGAGCAGAGATAACAAACACTAATGAAAATTTAGCATAGATAGAAGAAACATATGAAAAAGAAATGATAAAAGATTTCAATACAGTACAAAGACTTGAGATTAATAAAAATATCAACATGACGATATTCCCTCGACTGAAGAGAGGGTGATACGAGAAAAACTGAAAATGGTTTGTGTGTTTGTTTGTCGGGGTCAAAAAAAATCTTCTGTAATTCTATAAATCAGAGTCGGTGAATTCGAATCTGAAGTCGGATTCTCAAAATTTTGGAATGTGTTTTTGGGGTAAAGGGAAGGATTTTTTGAGATAATAACGAAATTTTATAAAGGTTTACGAAAGGAAATCGAGGTCACAAAATACAAATATGAAATCTGTTTCTCGAAAACTCGAATAATTATTGGTATGAAGAAATGGTATTTCTCTCTCTGAATTATTGCATAACGCTAACATGGAACAGGTAACCAGTCGGCGTGGAAAAGTCAATGGACCGGTCAACGCTATCTAGCGGCCAGTCGCAAGCCATTTGTGCAGACCGGCCAGTATACCTGTTCTATCTATGGTCGAATGAAAAGCCAATGGTTTTGAGAAAAAATGACTTGAAAAAAGGTGTACTCAAAATTCGGAAAATCTTTTTGTCTATCTAGAATGCTTGATTGCTGTTTACTTTGAGTACCATTTTCACAGTATCTTAGTAGGTGTGACTCAAAGTCTAGCCTAATGAAGTGGGTGTTTCATTAATTGGTTGTGTGATAAAACAACGTTTATACGCTACTGGAATTCAGTTTGAGGTAAACGACATCGAGTGATTCAGGTTCATTAACAGTGCTTTCTAAGTTAAACAGCTTTTTTTGTACTCATTGCTTAAGTCGAAAGACGTAGCATTAATAGAACCTTGTAAGTGAAGTTCCAGCCTGTAAAGTAAATGCAAAATAACCAATGATTATTTTAATGTATTCAAATAATGCAGCAACTGACTGTGAGTAGTGCAGGAGAGAGACGTCGGCAAGTGACTGGCCACTACTATTGTAAACGTATTCCAATGTTGTTTAAGAAAAGATCTTCGTGAAACCTGCATTTATCAAGTATAATCAACTAAGATTTGCTATATGAGGAGCCCTAATAAAACTCTAATGTATTGGCTAAACAATGAGGTTGAAGAAATATAGAATAAATAATGTGTTGGTTCGGCGTAGCTCATCGGGAGTCATCATGTTATAAATGTAACAGTTTTTTCAAGGAACAGTGACCTAGTATTTGATAGGGTTTAAGTGAAATAAACTTTCTCAGCGTAGAATAAGATCACAGGTGGCAGCTGCTAGCCGCGAGTGGCACCCCGGAGGGGCGCCGACGAGCGACCAGCTGCTGCACTGGAAAGTTACTTTATGGAGGACGTTAAATTATAAAGATTCTACGGGAAAATGTGAACGGGTTAGATCTGATGGGCTTCAGTGGCGACTTAAAGTGATAAAAGAGGAGAAATATGTTCGTGAGTATCATATGACCAGTTTTTCTGTAAGGATAGAATATAGGGACATTTTATAGATGGAAAACATAATGAAAACAATTCAATTCGTTCTATCAAAAACGAATTTGAATGCAAAAGAATGAGCTTTTCTTTTGGTATATGTTCTTATGGTTTTAGAAAGTGTATTTCCTTTAGCAGATGATCAGTTGAAACAGTATATGCCGATATCGATTTTGGGTAAATGTGTGAAAAAGAAGACGGTAATTGGAAATCGTGTGACTTTTTTGCTCTTATGAATATATTTATCAATTAAGTGACTTATTTGTTGTTACCATGGAATGATTTTTGGCTATTTATGAACTAACTGCACGGGATAAAACTTAATACGCTATTGAAATTGGTCCTGTTTGAAATTTATAACAGAGTTTCTTTCATGCGTTGAAATCTATCGGTTGAGGAAATACATGCATGGATAAGCGTGGGGTTTAAAACTGGTGCCTAGCATTAATATGTCAAATGCTATTATTACTATTATGCAAAAATGATATTTTTAACCTTGTATTTTTTCGGGAATTTTGATATATGCAATGTCTAGCTTCTGTTATTCGAAGAAAGTCATTTTGAAAAGATATGTGTGAGTGACGTCGTAGCTTTCGTATTGGATGGACACTAAGAACCTGTCGTTCAAGTGCACTTATATTAAAAGAAGGACTTAGGTTTCGCTGGTGCCCCAAAGACGCGCCAACACACTACTAATCGTTCGCATTGCAAGCATACTGCGGACTGACTTCACAAAAGATGTGTATATCAGCTATATATTTTGAAGAATAGTACACTAAGATTGTCTTAATGAGGGCTTTGAAGAAAAGTCTGATTTTCCAGCCGTACAGTTAATTTGAGGAAATCAGAAATAATTCATGAGAATACTCCTGTTCGAAAGTTCTTGTCAATAAATCTAATGCTTCAGATATAACGAATTTTTGAAATAAGTTAATCCTAGACAATATGGAATTAAAATAGAGAGGAATCATATTATGAAACAATGGGGTTAGACTAGCTGCTGCAGTGGATTATCTTCAGAAGTGCCGCTGCGAAGTTTTGGGATTTATTTAATAAACACCAACAGTAGTCTAATAGGTTTGAGTAAGGGATGTCAGACGCAAAAATATGTCAAGTCAAGGATGAGAAACGATTTTTCTGTCTGAACACAATAGGTGAATAAGTTATCAGACGAAAAGCACTACTAAAAGAATTTATATTTGCCGTATCGACAGTTGACATGAGTGAAATATAAGAGTGTTTCTTTTGTTATATTCTTTTCTTTGTATTGATTCAAGAATCTGAATTTATACTCATACATTAAAATTACCTGTCTAGTCTTGTCGCTGCTTTGAACAAGAGCTTGTTTTATGTATGATATTTCGCTTTGCGATCAGATATAGTATGATTTATTTCCAGCTAGGGATTCATTGAGCTTCTACTTTCCTAGAGAACTCTATAGCAAACAGCGTTCTTGATGAATATTCTAGAAACTATACAAATTTTTAGTAGAATTTTCAAATCCTATGCTGCGTTTTCGTATAACTGTTGTGAACTTATTTTGTTACGTGGCCACTGAAAATATGGATTATGGTATCTCGTGATTTTTCGAAGTAAGCGTAGTTCGAGGTTAGCGGAAGTGTAAATAAAGATGAATTGGGTTGTTGAGACATAGAACGGAAAATAGCAGAGGCTAGCCGTGAGTGGCGCCCAGAGGGGCGCCGACGAACGACTAGCCACTGCACTAGAAAGCTCCTCGAAGAAAGGCTTCAGACTGTTGAGACTCATCCAATAAACATCAACAGCCTAGATCGAATGGATTTGAATAAGGAGTAGCAGTTGCTAACAACTGAGAAATGTTTTGAAATAAACTGTAATAACGCCTTTTCTTCACATGCACAATATATGTATAGTGCATTTGACGGAAAAAATCATTTGAAAACTTTATATTCATCTTATTGAAATGAGAATTGAATGAAATAAACAAGATTTTCTGCTGGAGTGTTTCCTTATATGTACTCATTCGAATGTTGATATGTATAGCGATATGTTCAAATTACCTATCTAGTCCAACGGCTACTTTAAGTAAGAGCTTCTTTCAAGTATGGTAGTTCGATTACAGATCAGACCTAATATGATTGATTTTAAGGGAAAGATTCAACTAAACCCGTATGTTTTTAGCAGACGCGCTACTAAACAATACTGTTAGCTGATGTTTTAGTAAGGGAATGGATTTTTTGGTAGAAATTTTAAAGGGTATGGCACGTTTTTACCAGATTGTTGTGAATGTGTTTCGAATCATTATCTCCGAGAAAGCTGAATATAGACTGTTTCTTCGGACACATATAGATATCGCCGGCATAATGTAGTTCTTTTGATTTTTGTTGAGTGGTTGTGGGTGTGAGTGTGAGTATCAGTGGGGGGTACGTGTGGGCGTGTGGAATGTGAGTGTGAGGTGGGGGTGTGGAATGTGAGTGTGGGGTGTGAGTGTGGGGTATGAGTGTGGGATGTGGGTGAGGGGTGTGGGTATGGAGTGTGAGTGTGGGTGTGAGTGTCAGTATTAGTGTAAAGAAGACTTTCATATTCACACCCACACTCATACCCCCACCCTCAGCCGTACCTCATCATAGGACGGCGGTATTTCGGCGCCAGATATTACGACCAGAATGCGGTACGTTTCTGTCTTATAAATTAATCGTATGCAATCGTTTATGGGCCGTATTGTTCAACATGGGCACCCACAAGAATTTGATGTTACTTAGTTTGGTTTTGAGACTAGAACGGATTTTGAATTTGGTTTCAAATGACCTGAAATCTCGAAGTGTTTCGTAAGAGAAGGCGATATCAACAATAATCTACTTTAGAGGAAGAAGAATACTACGCCCTTCGACTACCTTGCAGTACAGAGTGCTGCCTGAGAACAGCTTCGAAAGCCCGATATTTTTCCTAAATCTATTACTAAATGTAGCTCTGAACAGAAGGCTGGGCTGACTCAGAGTTCTCCTGCTTAATCACTTAAGCTTCCCGTACATACTGACCTACCATATACTAGCCACAAGGGTTTTAGCATATGTCAACCATGTAGACAGTTTGTTATCGGATGGGTGATCCGAGACAAAACAGCCATTAGTGACTTGTCCAAGGTCATTTTATGATTGATGAAGTTGAGGTTCGAACACAGTACTTTATGGGTATGTGTCAAACATCTTAACCTTTCAGCCATACCGGCCACAATCTACTTTAGTATAGATGCAGCACGACGAGAAGAAAATTTTGTAAGTTGGAGCCAAATCACTAGTATTTGTATTTGGTATTGGACAAAAACAGTATAAATATTTTGCGTTTTCATTAAGATCACCATATGGCAAATGGTTTATGTGGATTTGATCCAAAAGCAACTTCATGGTCCCAATCCAAATTCAAATCGAAATTCAAACCTAGGCTCTAAATATAAATATAGATTCCAAGGTCCTTGATCTCAAATTTATTTTAGATTTGTCGCACCTCTACTCTAGATCCACACCCATCCATAGTGACGATATTCAGAGTCAAGCATCTTCATCCACATCCATCCCTTTTGTTATCGAGATGTTAGCTTTTTCTGTTCAACAAAACAAATTTCAATGTTGACTAGGCGAGTTTAAAATTTGCCTGAATTTTAATTTGGACCCCAACATTTATATTTTGTTTATATACAGGGTGGCCAAAAAGTCGGTTTACCGAAAAAAAATTGAATATCTTCCTTACGGCTCAAGCAAACAAGTTAATTTTTTTATCAGTGATAGAGGCATGTCCAAAGTTTATTTTCATAAAGAAATGCTTAGAGAGATCCTTTATTAAGTATCACTATAGACCTCAACAAAAAAATTTTACTTCTTCTCATACAGGAAAAAAGTCAATATATGATAAAGAAAGGTCACTTTATCAAGACAAAATGCATAATCAAACAAATGAACGTGTTGATAACACGTGTTATATATTCATACATATTTTCTCTTCCTATTTCCCCCCTTCTGCTCCACTATAATCCACGTCGAAACTTCACAAAATACAAATTTGTTTATTTGCTATATTGTTGGTCATATTAGTCTGCTGTCTGTCAACGTGTGTTTTATGTATTCTTGATGAGGTTTGTTCTTGTCTGTCAACATTTTCAATTGTATGTTCAGTATGTAACTCTTACTTCGGTTCATATGTTTCTAGATATCCTTATATCTGACAAATGAACAAAGGATTTTTCTCTTCAAACAATGATGGATATCAGGAAGAAATTTTCGAAAAGTAAATGCAGCTTTTCGATATGAATTTCCTGACGAGAAAATGCCAGCTCGACAAGCAATCTACAAACTAGCAAAAAAGTTTGATGATACAGGTTCTGTTGAAGATTCGCCACGAAGTGACAGACCGACAACAGTCAGAACAGAAGAAAATATTCAACTTGTTTCTGAAGCTTTTGCTCGGAATCCACAAATATGTCAAAGACGTGCATCACTTAGGCTTGGTATCTCACGCACAAGTTTACAACGCCTTATGCAAGATCTGAATTTAAAACCTTATAAACCAAGATTGTTGCAGGCGTTGAACGAGGATGATCCGGATCGAAGACTGGAATTTTGTGAATGAATTTTAAATTCAACTCAAAAAGATCCAACTCTATTAGATCGAATCCTTTGGACGGATGAAGCCACATTCCAAATAAACGGCCGTGGCAACAGACATGATTGTGTTTATTGGAGTGATATAAATCCACACTTCATCATCGAACAAGAGCTCTATGTACCACAAGTGATTGTCTGGGGAGGAATTTGGTCGAAAGGTGTTGTCGGACCATCTTTTTTTGAAGCTAATGTTACATCACAAAACTACCTTCAGATGATGAAAGACAATATCATACCGCAACTTGAAGAATATTCAGCTTTTCAAACAATGATCTGGCAGCAAGACAGCGCACCACCTATTATGGTCAAATTGTGCGCGAGTATTTAGATGATACATTTGTAAATTGGATTGGTCGTCGAGGGACTGTTAAAAGGCCACCATGATTTCCAGATTTAGCTCCATGTGGTTTTTCACTGTGGGGTATTATGAAAGATCGTGTATATACTCAAAGTCCTCGCGACGTAAATCATCTGAAGTCAATAATTAAACAAGAATTTACATCTCTCAACGATGATATGAACTTGTGCCAAGCAATTTGTCGATTTGTAGCTGATTGTTGTCAGATGTGTATCAACGCCGAGGGAAAACAATTTGAATATCTGCGCTAGAGTATTGTTCATTTTTTGTTTTGGAGAATTCAAACAATAATATTGATAGTGGTATGCTACTGTTCTTTTATTTTCTTCTCAATAAAGAACCATAAGATGCATTTCATAATAATGAAAAAAAAAATATGAATGAGAATTTACATTTTGCCTTGATAAAGTGACCTTTCTTTATCATATATTGACTTTTTTCCTGCATGAGAAGAAGTAAAATTTTTTTGTTGAGGTCTATAGTGGTACTTAATAAAGGATCTCTCTAAGTATTTCTTTATGAAAATAAACTTTGGACATGCCTCTATCACTGATAAAAAAATTAACTTGTTTGCTTGAGCCGTAAGGAAGATATTCAATTTTTTTTTTGGTAAACCGACTTGAGGGCCACGCTGTACTTTCAAGTGTGTTAAATCTAACGGGTGGTCCAGATTAAATTGCCGGCTTTTGTGAAATACATTTTGATTAACTGTTTTACTTTAATTAAAAAAACAAAGTATACCATCGAATAGAGCAAACAAAACTTTACATTTTCGCATAGAAAACTAATTTAATATATTCTTTTAGAACTGAAAATTTCGAAAATTTGATATGACCAAAAAGTGGCATTGCTCGCTGACCTACTATCTGTACAAATCGTACAAATTTTTCAATTTTTTGTGCAACTATCGATCATTTTCAATCTTGTTTCAACGCTTAGGTCGAGCGATAATGTTATAGACATGATTAATGATAAACAGGATGATATGTCCAGTGGTCGAATACTAAAGCTATCACAACCAGAAGTTTTTGCTTTTCACCTGTTTCTATCGATACAGTAGACACGTTATTCTTTGCACTGGATCTGTGAATAGTTAACTGTACTCGAACTGGTGTTCTATAGTGATACTACGAGAAGCGTGACATTACGAAACAGTACTCAACGTAAAAACCACTTTTGATCCATACCAAAGAAATTTTGTCTCAAAAATAATAAACATGTGTGGAAAAGCTGCTACTGACAACTGCCTTTCCTAGAAACAAGTCCAATCATTGCCCCTCAAACAAAGCACCTGGAAACATATTATCAATATAAACATGTTAAATGTCTATATCTGTAATTTTACCTGTTGACATAAGCGTTGAAACAAGATTGAAAATGATCGATAATTGCAAAAAAAAAATTGAAAAATTTGTACGATTTGTACAAATAGTAGGTCAGCGAGCAATGCCACTTTTTGATCATATCAAATTTTCGAAATTTTCTATTCTAAAAGAGAATATATTAAATTAGTTTTCTATGCGAAAATGTAGGGTTTTGTTTACTCTATCCGATGGTATACTTTGTCTTTTAATTAAAGTAAAACAGTTAATCAAAATGTATTTCACAAAAGCCGGCAATTTAATCGGGACCACCCGTTATATATATAATGTTCAGTGTCTGTCTGTATGTGTCTGTGTCGGGTCAAAGGTTAAAGGTTGAATAAGGCTATAAAGGGGCAAGGCTATAAATGGATAAGTCTATAAGGGAGTAAGGCAATAAGGGCTAAGGCTATAAAGGGTAAGGCCATAGGATGGTAAGACTTTAAGGGAGACAGGCACTAAGCGGGAAGGCTATAAGGGAGGAACGCTATAAGGGGGGGGGGGGCTCTCTAAGGGGATTAGGCTACAAGGTGTAAGGCTAGAATAGCTGCAAGAAATATAAGGCTATAAGGCCGTAAGGCTACATGGGCTATTAGTGATATAAGAATATCATGCCATAGGGCTTCTATGTACATAATATCGAGGATCTGTGTGTCTGTTACCGAGTGAAGGGTTAAAGTTTTGATGTCACACGTTAAAGAAAAAACTCTGCCGTACAGTATGCACGGGTTCTCGCTAGTACTATAATAATATTAAGAAAAGATACAGTTTATGTTGTATAAGCCAAAAAAAAAGTGTTTTTGTGATCTTCATTCAATTGGGTTCAGTTTGTATTATATACAGACGCGTATGTGTAGAACAGTTTAAAATACATAGAACTCGAATTAACGTTGTTTCTTCTACTTTTAGAAAAAAAATTGCTGTTTCACTGCTTTTCACAACCTGAAGAGATTTTTTATTTAGTTCATTCCATACATATGGGAAAAGTTGTCTGTGATCTGCATTGTTGTGAGAGCATTTTCCAGGGCTCAAAACACTTTTCTTAGTGGAAACTAGTGTTCTATATACTTCCTATGTAGTTAAAGAGAATTCTATATAAATGATTCTTTTCAATTTCTATATATTCCTATATTTCCGTCAAGTAGCGGTACGAATCCAGAACTTTAAACTTATTTTAAAGTTAAGGTAAAAGGATTAACCCTGCTTATTACTAGTGTCCATCCAAAATATCGGCGCGTGTGTGACGCGTTTTTGAAGAACTCGAGGATAAATAGGTATAGAGACCTGCGGCTTTCGCCATGCAAAAGAGTGATTCTGGGGCCATCTATCTGAATAAGATTAATCAGATTCGAAGAGTATTTTCATGATTGCTTTGAAACTGACTTCTTTTTTCGCTGCTTTTTTTTCATCAGATTTCACGAGAGTTTCAACTCAAATTATACAAAAATGCACCCGAAAGCATTCAATGTTGGCGTTAAAATTTTGAATTATTCTTTCGATCTTTTTCTTCTATATTTTTGTAGGAGTATGATAATTCTTTTAGGAATATAGGGTGGCTTTGGGTACATTTGTTTTTTTATTTAAGTTGAAATTCTCGAGAAATCTGATGAAAAAATGCGGCGAAAAAGATGTCAGTTTCAAAGTGATCATTAAAAACTCTTCGAAACTAATGAATCTTATACAGATAGATGCTTTCAACATCGCTCTTTCGAATGATGAAAATTGCAAGACTCTATTCTTTTTTATCCTTCAGTTAATCAAAAACTAGTCACACACACCGGTATTTTGAATGAACAATAGTAATAAATAATATAAATGTAAGAGTAATAAGAGTAATTAGTAATAAATTTACAAGAAACTGCTCCATATATCGGTAATAACGAATAATAAAAGCTCTAGTGCCATTAAAATAATAAAAACAAAGCAAACTGTGATGGAAAGTAATAAGTAATAAAAGTAATAAAATATTATTACCAACTACCAAGTAATGGTAATGTGACACCCCTATAGGCAACTTGATTTTGTTATTCCTTTAAAAACAAAAGGACATGTGAAGAAACAGAAACACTAGCACAACGAATTTGCAATTTTTATTTTAATGCATCAAATAAATCGTGTAAAACGACTGAAACATGATATTAAACTAATAGTATAGGTATATCAGCGGCTGCTACGTATTAATGAGAAAGATGCTGTATTCTTTTTCGTAAGTTATGACTGATTGTTGATTGATTAACGTTGAAACGCTTAGTTAACTTACGATGACTGAGACCAAAACCATTAGTGACAGATTTCACCAGCTGATTAGAAAATCTTATTAGAAAATCACACCTCGGTAAAATTTTGGTTTGTCTATATATCAAATATTTGTTTTATATGTTATGAATCGGTGTCCTTGAAAAGCCTTACTTTATCAATATCAATAATTGTTGTTTTACACAATTTATTTTTATGAATTGATATAAAATTACAAATTCGTTGGGCGAGTTGTTCTTTTGCTTCTCATGTCATTTTGTATTTAAAGAATACCAATATTCAGTTGTATACAGTTCGGAAGAGGAGAAAAGTTCCTATCAGCTGATAAAATGATTATTTTTCCAACATATGCTTACTAATGGGATATAGGAGTTGATATTTTGTATTGTTATTCTACATTATATAAAAAGTGCTGACTCATTTTCAGGATGTTTCTCTTTTCGGTTGCGACATTTCATATATGAATGTGTCGTAAAAACAAGTTACATACAATTCGAAAGAGAAAAAATTTCTCTCTCTTTTGGTAAATAAAATTTTCTTTCAGTAACTGTCTATCGAAGAGAAATAGAGTTCGATATTGGTTCCATTACTTTTGCACCATATGTTATTTTATTACTATGCATGAAGAACTCATTAATATTCGTGCCTATTCGCTGAAAAGAGCTTGATATACCTTTTTGAAAATTGTATTTCCGTCCTCCGTTTGACTAAAAACTTTCAATGTTTTGACGATTCGAAACAGGAAGCTTTGAATGTGTAAAGAAACGAAAATTTTTACTCCTCGTTCATACTGAAACTTCGAGGCTTTATCTACTTTCTAAATAGGTGAAACTGCTTAAAACATGCAAAAATGTAAAAAAGCAAAACCTTTATAGTGTTTCAATATGACTCTTCATGACTGTGTATGTCTACAAAATACATAATTTATGAACAAAACACATACATGCATTATGCTAGCCGTTGTTAACCAACCAGTTGGAGTCTTGAGATACTGCGGAGACTGTTTTTTGGATTCATTTTTTACGGGCTTAGTTTATTTATTGACAATTTAGCTAGATTTATTGACTATGTTAGTATTTCAGCACACGCACAGGAACCTATTGAAAAATCAGAACAAAGTCCTGGTAGTTACTGCGTGCCATATGTGCGATTCACTCTGGCTCATTATATCAAATCTTTCTTCAAATTGTTTCTGTTAAATGTGTACAATAATCTACGTACACGGCTTAGTTTTCTGTGATATTCATGATTATGATGGTCGCCGGTAAAAGCATGGAGAAAAATAAGAGATTACAAAGACAACATTGTTGAGCCTGAAATAGAATCTATTTGTCTTTTCTCTCTTTTGTGCTTGCATATCTAAGACCAGCTTATTCTGAGCTGGAATGAAAATTTTATAACAAACAAAAAACTTGATACTCTTTTTCCTGTCTTCTTATGTGCTTAGCGTAATTGGTTTTCAAGCTTCGTATATGACCACCATCTGTTCACTTCTTTTTTCATTTTCATGATTTCGTTGTGTTTATTTCGTCTGTTACATTCTCAACCTATTCTACTTTTTTCACTGAGTGACTATTGCGTTGCATTTTTTTGCTTTTAATCTTATAGAAGGTCTTCTCGCATGCCTATTGCTTTATTCTGATGGAAGGACATGGCTATGGCTGGAGTGGGTGTGAGTGAGTGCGGGTGTGGACGTGAGCATGGGTGTGGATACCGGTGTGGGTGGGTGTGGTTGTGGGTAAGTGTTGGTGAGTGTGAGTGTGGACGTGA
>CAJNOP010000597.1:5518-37611 GCA_905250075.1 Rotaria sp. Silwood1 | reverse complement strand
CAATGGTTAGGCAAACATACATTTAATGTATGTATGACTACTACTTCCATAGTCAATGTCTTCGAAAAGACGATGACAAGATGGAAGCTGCTAGTCATATATACATTAATGTATGTTATGAAGGCCTACCATGTGGACGCCTGTACGGGTCACCAACAGAACGTTGGATATCCCTGGGAAGGTTCATTTTGTTTTAGAGCCAGCCTCGAAAGCTTCGTTAGTTTAAAATTGTTTTTTTTGTTCTTCTGTTATGAAGAATGAGAAGAAGCAGAAATGGAAGGAAGAATAAGTATGAAAATGAAAACATGCGATGATAAAGACGGCATCGACGGATTGTATTACGCAGCATATGATGACAAACGTTTGTTTTGATGCATGCTGTGAAATTGAGTGCATGATATCTGTGCTGTCTTTAAACATTTCATGTTCAATTCATTTTTTCTTTTCATCTAGAATATATGAGAACAAGTCAGATGTCGTGCACTCAATATCACGTTGTACGAGTGATGACTGAACGAAAGAGGAAGAAAAAAAAAATTTATCGACTATTCTAATATATACTCATTCTTAGTTGATAAAAATTGAAGTAATTGTTCGCTTAATGTGATGATAAAGTTTCACCATCAAATAATACAAATATTAAAATCTCTGCAATAGAAGAAAAAGTCATGAATTCAAGTTTTTTTGTTTCATAGGACTATTTATGAATAAAAATATCAAGTATTTCAGTTGTTTTTTAATCCCCAATATGTTGAATAAAATTCTGTAATACTCGGAATCATCAATTCTAAACATTACTTTATACATAATCCTAGAATAAAATCGAGCAATTTTTTTCTTTTAAACAAAAAACAAATAATTCTATATGTTTCATGACTAATACATGAATAATATTTTTATAATGCATAAATAAATACATGTTATATGTCTTTCTTGTATTTCTTGATTACTATATCATTTCAATATCAAACTTAATTATTCTAATAAACATTGATTGGATTATTCTTGGAATTTTTTTTAATATTTAAAATCATTTATATTTTGAAAAGAATTTTACATGACTAGTTAATTAATATTTCAATGAATGATAATTTACATGATTCGATTAAGTTTTTGATTTAATTCAAATTTGATTTGATAACAAGAGAATTTTTGTGTAGTATTAAGTTGGGGTGTGGGGAGTGGGTGTGGGTGTGGGTGTGGGTGTGGGTGTGGTTGTGGGTGTGGGTGTGGGTGTGGGTAGATCTTATTCTCGCACAACCACACGCAGTCACACCCACACCTACACCATTGCTGTAGTTGAATGTAGGCGTACATGTCACTCATCCGCATCCAGGCTTATACCCGCACTTACGGGCGCATGCTACTCAACACCCAAACCATGATTACCTCACGGTTCTCGAATATGAAAAAAACGATTACTTTTTGTGTTCTTTTCTGCGTTTACACACCTTTTTTTCGCTAAAACCGCGTCTAAATGTACAAAGAACGAAAAGAATGCGTGTTTTCTGTTCATAGTCGAGAACGGCGATTGTGATCCAAGCACATGCAGTTTTTGTTGATTTTATGACTTTTTTGGTGCGTTTAAACGCGGTTCTTGAAAATTTTGTATGTGCTTGGAGAACTTATTATTCATTAAATGAGTTGAAATGGATAAGATTACTTAGGCACAATCGAAATGCCTTTTGCTAGGTTGTGATTATTTACTACTTCTATATAATCACACTCACAGCCATTCCCACATCCACGGCCATGCCCGCAAAATTTGATTGTTTTCCTCAGATTGGGAGAATATATGCGCGTTGTCTGTCGATCTTGCTTTTATAGGTATGCGTTCGTGATTGCATACACGCTTAGATGTTTGCGTAATTGCCTTCATAGGGTACGAAGGTAAGATTTACGATTTAAACTTGCAATATGTGGTGCAACATTTTCTTCGTTCGCGAGAAATTTTATCCATGTTATTATTTGTTACCTTTCACAGTGATTCTGTCACAACACACTGATTCGTATTTTCGCCGTTGTAATAGTGGCTGTGTTCTGTTTCTTTCAAAGTTGGTAAATACCAATGTCTAGTAGTCAAAAAATACTTCGATTTATTTATTGCTACTTGGGAAACTTGTTAAGTAATTGGAAGTAATCACTTGCATGCCATATGAATTAAAAATAGAGATAGACTTAATATGCGATTAATGCAAAATTAAAGTGAAAATTATTTTGCGTTTTTTTTCATATATGGTTGCATAAAGCTCTTTGCGGTGAGTAAGAATGTATGCTTTTATACTTTTTGTTCAAGATCTCTGAAAAAAGATACGAGGCTTTTTCGATAGAGTTTAATAACTCATTTTTTCTCAGACAGCCCTATACTTTTAATGTTTCTTCACTTTCAAAATAGTTTTTCATTAGGTTGAAACTATAAATATGAGATATTCGAATTTGACGTGAAAAGCGGGGTCCATTGGCTCTTTTTCTTAACAAGAGCATCCTCATGAAAAGTAGGGAGCTTGAAAGTGAGAACAGCGTAGAAATTCGTGTGCCATGCATTGTTTTTGCAAATCGATTCAGTTGCTTTGTCACGGTATATGTTACTTTTAGATACCGTTGAAACCATCAAATATTAGACTTCAAAAATATAGCTATGCTTTTTCGAAATATTGGTTTCTTAGGAAAAACATCGTTCAACTCTAATTCAGGAGTCCACAAACATAAAACTTTGTCAGTAATACGAGGTTTTCATCACCAAAACTCGATTACTTTCGATAAAAATGATAAAGGACCCTGTCGGATTTAGTGAGCTACCCGAAATAAGAACATTCTGAATCTGGTTTTGTAGAGAATTTCAAGATACATCGAATGGTATATAGGAAGTTAAATTTTCATTGAGTTTTCATGTCCTAAAGGCCCATATACTGGGTATAATTCAATAGAAATCTATAAAATCTGGAGGCATTATGATACTCTATAATAAATATATGTGAATTTCGTTTTGAAACATAATTCAATACAGTAGAATTCTGTAACGGTTCCAAAAAATTTCTTGGGTCGACGAAAGAAATATGAACCGCTCCATCATTTCGAATGCTACTACCTTTTTTCGAACATGCATCTTAAAGAGAAATGTCTTCTCTTTCAGTTCGTGTATTCAGAAATGCATTGATATCTTCCCTAACCAAAATATATTAATGAAAAAGATCCGGCTCCACATTGTACGATTCCGAACGGTTCTGACCGGTTCCAAGTTGGAACCGGTCCTTTCTTTTTGGCTATGAGTGACTATAATGTATCTTTGACTAACCGCACAGAAAGCGTAAACATTTCTCTTCAAGGCGTATGATCGAAAAATGTATTGGCATTAAAAATGATGGAATGCTTCATATTTCGTTAGTTGATTCTGAACGATTCTGTTGGAGCTGTTACAGAACTCAACAATGCGGCTATGGTTGCTGTTAAATTTTTCATAATCGATAAGTTTCACTCCAGCTGTGTTATAATTAAAAAGGGTAGTTTTCCATAGGCCTAGGCTGTTTATTGACAAAATGACATTGCAGTTTGTTCAGTCCTGTGCAACAAAATAATTGAGTAACAGCGTGAAAGTTTCTCGAAAACTGTATACCAATGGCCTCTACATGTTTCATAGATCAAATCTTGCGAAACAGCAGGGACTGACTGGTAGCGTATAAGATGGTGGTGCAAAATGCTCTATTTTAGCCAATCATGGCCCAGGTGTATTGACGAAATCTCAACAATATTCAGTACTCTTGGTAAAAAATTATATTTGTAAATAATCAGTGAAGTATGCCTCATCATCTGATATAAATAAATTCTTTCTAGATTGAAAAAAATTTTTCGACCCTCAAACCCCTGAAGGGGGTAAAAGGATAGGGTTCCAACTTTTTTTTACATTGAGCGCAAGCTCTACATAGATTTTTTTAGAGTCTCACCCAAGAGGGAAAAAGCAGGTAGTGGTATCCCAGTATCCTCCCTATCTCGGTCGTATCCTCTGTATCCCCATTCTATCCTCGGTATCCCCGCAGTATCCAAATCGTATCCCGGATACGAGGATCCTTCATATCCGGGATACGATTTGGATACTGCGGGGATACAGGGTGTCCCATAAGTTGTGGCAGATTTTTTTAAATCTAATTTTTGATGATAATGAATACAAATAAAACTCAAACTTACACGTATCATGCAACTTAACATGTACTTTTATTTCGTATATTTTATTTGGATTAAATCATTAGATATACAAAAAAATAAAGAAATTGGTACATATGCAGAATAAGCACACCATCAATGTGTTACAATATATATACCCCGACAAAAAAGTTTCACTCTGTATTTCTCATATATTGTCACTATAAAAATAAGTTATTTTGAAACTAATTACATATTCTGAAAGCCCACGGAGTTTTATATCACTCTGTAGAATTAGGTTTTAGTTTTGACCTTTTCATCACCAAAATAAATTGAAGACAACGAAGGCACCCTCATGTCCAGATTCCCAGACTTGATCTTTTCTTCGTCATCAAAACTAGTTTTAAAAATTTTTCATCCGGATAGAATCATCTTTTTGAGAAAGTAACTATAGATTCTGATAGAGCTTAAAATTCTCTATCACCCTGTCTATTTACTTATTTTCTTGCATTCATAGATTGAAATAAAATTGAATACAATGAATATACTCCGAATCGACAAGCCCAAAAAATTTGCATTTTTTTCGCTACTTAAATTTAAGACACTGTATTAATACATAATATCATAGAGAATTTCAAGTGCTATCAGAATATGTGATTTCTTTTGTAAAAACTTACTCCCATAGAAACAGTAATTGGAGAAAAAACTAACAAAGTAGCGAAAAAATGCAGACTTTTGATATTTGTCAATTGAGGGTATGTTCATTGAATTTGTTTATTTTCTTGTATATTCAATGATCTAATCCAAATAAAATATATGAAATAAAAGTACATGTTAAGCCGTATCATATGTGTAAGTTTGAATTTAATTTGTATTCATTATCATCAAAAATTAGATTTAAAAAAATCTACCACAACTTATGGGACACCCTGTATCGAGGATAGAATGGGGATACGAGGGATACGGCGAAGATACAGAGAATACGATGGGAATGCGGAGGATACAACGGGGATACGTAGGGTACAATGAAAATACGAAGGATATAATGGATTACAGAGAATATGATAGAAATACGAAGGAAATGAAAAGGATACCAAGAATACCATGATCCACTTTTTCTTCTTGATGGAAAATGATGGCGTGGAATATACTTAAGACGATAAGCAGGAGTTACAGCTTTTTGTGCTATAACATTTGACTCAGCGGATGGTTTTGGGCCTATTAAGAGAGCGCTCAATGGGTAGAATCATTAGACACTAGAAGAAGAAGAAGAATACACCACCTTTCGGCTACCTTGCGGTATAGGGTGTTGCCCGAGGACGGTTTCGAAAGCCCGATATTTTTTCTAAATCTATTACTAAATGTAGCTCTGGACAGAAGGCCGGCCTGACTCAGAGTTTTCGTCGTTTAATTACTAAAGCTCCCCGTACATACTGACTAACCACATACTAGTCACAAGAGCTTTTTAGCTTATGTCAACGCGTAGTCAGTTTGTTATCGGATGGGTGATCCGAGACAATGCAGCCGTTATTGACTTGTCCAAGATCATTCTATGACTGATAGGGCCGAGGTTTGAACACAGTACCTTATGGGTATGTGTCAATCATCTTAACGATTCAGTCGTAGCGGGTTTCGTTAGACACTAACTAATTAATATTGTTATTTTTCTGAGTTTAAATAATTACACAACATAAAATGATATATTCAATATCGAAATATGTGACGAAGTACATGTCAAACTCTTCCTAATCGATAACATTTATTTGTTAGAATTGAGTAACCAGTATTCTCATTGAATAGATCGTGCATATTTTATATTTTCTTCATTATGTCAGATTATTTCCTGTGTATCCCGACGGTATCCGGGATAGACGGAATCCGCTTTTCCCCCCTTGGTCTCACCCATACATAACATCTGTATGATTGGGAATGAAACTGATAAAAGAATTAAAAAAAGAGGACCATTATGTGGAGCCTTATCCCCTTTACCCCCTCCAGGGGCCTGGGGTCGAAAAATGTTTTCAATCTAGAAAGAATTTATTTATATCAAATGATGAGGCATACTTCACTGATTATGTACAGATATATTTTTTACCAAGAGTACTGAATATTGTTGAGATTTCGTCAATACACCTGGGCCATGATTGGCTAAAATAGAGCATTTTGCACCACCATCTTATACGCTACCAGTCAGCCCCTGCTGTTTCGCAAGATTTGATCTATGAAACATGTAGAGGCCATTGGCATACAGTTTTTGAGAAACTTTCACGCTGTTACTCAATTATTTTGTTGCATAGGACTGAACAAACTGCAATGTCATTTTGTCAATAAACAGCCTAGGCCTATGGGAAACTACCCTTTTTAATTATAACACAGCTGGAGTGAAACTTATCGATTATGAAAAATTTAACAGCAGCCATAGCTGTATTGAATTATGTTTAAAAACGAAATTCACATATATTTATTATAGATCATCATCATGCCTTGAGATTTCATAGATTCCTATCCAATTATACCCAGTATATGAATCCTTAGGGCATGGAAACTCAATGAAAATTTAACTCCCTATATACCATTTGATGCATCTTGAAATTCTCTACAAAACCAGATACAGGACGTTCTTGTTTCAGCTAGCTCACTAAATCCGACAGGGTCCTTTGCATTCAGGTAGAAATAATGAGCCGACTAGTATAATTCCCTATCACTTATAATGGCATTGATTTTTTAACAAAGAAGATCCGTCAGATTAAGCACTTTGTGTGCCAAAAAGTCCAAACTCAAGTTTATAATTATGAGAATTAGCATTCAATCCTGATTGTTTTTTACAAGCTTATTTTTTATTTTATGATGACTCATTTTTTTCATACCTGGAGTCGCCCGTAGAGATCGAAAAAAGTTTTTGTCTTGTTTTTCGCGACAGCACTTCTAGTTCAATGGAGTTCAATGTGCTAATTAAAAGTATCGTATTTTTTTAAAAATGCGTTGGACAATAAGGAATATCTGCGTTAGTTGTTGGAAGTTCTAAAAACCAGTTTTTCAAGCGAAAATTCATCAAAATCCGATTTGGAGTGTAGGTGTTTGTCTTGTATTCACTCACACCATACTCACGCACATCCGCGCACACCCTACACTCGTTTTTGTGTACTCAAAAAGTGAGTACACTCTAGAATCGGTCAGTGTGCTCGTCCGGCCGTTTACACGATAACTCTTGAGAATATGAACTGATTGTTATGAAACTTTCTGCGCAGAATAGTCTCATGAATATCTCGGCCAAGTTCGAAGATGAGAATGATTGGTGAAGAAATCGCTGAGTTGTCGCAAAAAATGTCATTTTTCCGAGTCTATGGGCTTTTTTATTTCAAACTGAATTCTAAAATCAAAAAAAACCGCACCAATTTCTTCCGAATCAAACTTTTCTCGTTTGATACTACGTAGTCCCACTAAAAACCCTTAGTCCCCCCTAGTCCTGCAAAGTCCCCCTTAGTCTCCCCCACAAAAAGCTTAGTCCCCGCTTAGTCCCTTGTGCAGGGGACTAAAGCCTATAGTACACAAAGCCACAAGCCCACCCTCACCCTCACTCGCGCGCCCACACCCGCACCATGGGTGTGGGTGTGTGTGTGGGTCCCAGACCAACACCCACACCCTGAGTCACTCCCCCCCCCTCACTCCTAGACTCACGTTTCAGTTTGAAATCAAGTATTATTTTTATTTGATAAATTCAGACTGAAATTAAATAGCCCATAGTATGATTTTTCCTATGCCTTTTACGCGAACATTTACGTATTTCGATTGTGGTAGAAACCTTTTGCTCTCATAATCAAAACAAAAGCTCAACTATTATATACCATTCGTTAGAGAATTTCACGGGCTACAAAATGGTATATAAAACATTAAGAAAGAAGAAAGCTAAGTCATCTGTTGCAGAGATACTTAAAGGGAAATTGCTTCTGCATTTGTCCATGCTCTGCTTCGTCGAAAATTGAAGCCCCATTTTCCGATCCGAGAAGCGATACTTGGAAGTTTTATCATAATTGAGCAAAGATTTTCTGGGATGGAGAACTTAAATCTGAGCTCCATTTGCCTCAAAATGCTATTGGTTCACCAGTAACCAATAGAAATTGAGTTTTAGGAAAAACAACTTCCTAGGATAAGCTTGGTGTTTAGACATGCTATCATGACTCGTTTTTAGACAGTTTGGTCAAAATCAATCTCTCGTCAATTGTTCTTGCTTTTTGAAGTACACATAACACTCGGATTTAAATCCGATGTTTCCACATTTATTTGATTCGTGATTGGACATCATGTGTGTAAAATATGAGTGATTATAAAATAGAGAATAATCTTTTGAAAACAATATGGGATGAGTGCTCATTCTCAAGAAAATAAGTTTATGTTCACAATTTTTGGGACTCGAATTTCGTAATTTCATGCATCACTTTTCATTGATCAAAATTTTCCGGCTGGTTATTCTTTACCACAAATTGTAATCCCCAGATACATCCCTGCATCATATTCACATTTATTTATAATTAAATAATTATGATCAATTTTGGTGACCAAACAGAGATTTTGATTTAGAGATTTTTTTAAATATAAGATATGCATTGCACAGAATAATTCAACACCATCTTCTACCGTGCTGAAAACCTTTTACTCTTGAAACCAAGTACTGAAACAGAAATCATAGTATGATTAAATTCAGTCTGGTCATCAGAAAAAGAAATATTAGGATAAAGACAATACGTTTTAGCTTGTTAACATTCTGGTCACCAGTATTTTAACAAACTAAAGCGTATTGTCTTTACGCTAGTATTCCTTTTTCTGGTGACCAGACTGAATTTAATCATACTACCGTTTCTGTTTCAGTACTTAGCTTCTAGTGATGGGCCGAAACTGTACGTTACGAACGTAAGAGAAACGAAAGAACGAAAAAAAAATTCTTGCGACTATGACGTAAGGAAGGCGTCATTTTTCTTTCCTTTCTGTACGAAATTACGGTATAACGTATTACCAATGACGAGCAAGATATATGTTATTCCGTAATTTCGTACAGGAAGGAAAGAAAATTACGTCTTACTTACGTCATAGTCGTAAGAAATTTTCCTTTCGTTCTTCCGTTTTTCGCGTTAGAGTTTCGGCCCATCACTATTAGCTTCAATGGTAAAAGGTTTTTAGCACGGTAGAAGGTGGTGTTGAACCATTCTGAGCAATGCATACCTTATATTTAGAAAATTTCCTAAACCAGAATCCCTTTTTGGTCGCCAGAATTGATCATAATTGTTTAATTATCCACAAATGTAGATATGATGTAGGGATGTATCAGGGGATTACAATTTGTGGTAAATAATAGACATTCAAATTTTCCTAGGGGAAATAGGTCCTAAAGCGCTGTTTTTTTCAGTTTTAGTCTTCGAAGTAGCTTCTTAAATGATTTGGAATCCATTTTCTGATTAAGGACTCGATACCTCTTTTCCTGGATCATACGCTCATAGAGTTTTTATATTAACATTTTATTGACAAAACTTTGCAAGAGGAAGTACTGCCTGGTATTTTGATTATATCCGTCCTCATACGACACAGAAAATTTATGCTTATTGTTCAGAAGTAAAGAGTAATTATGACATTGTTTGCAGATTTTTCTAAGATAATTAATTGGTTGAAGTCTGATTGATAAGGACTTGCTCAAGAGTTGCAACTCTTGCAAATTTGTTCATGAATACCAATGCATTTAAGTCTGCGCTAGTCTGAATCACTTATCTCGATTTCAAAGAACAATATTGTTGGCTTACATTTTGATGATGTGATTAGAGGCTCTCTGTCCAGGAAGGTTGCCAAAAATCTCAAATGGATTCGTGATTTGGGATCATCCTTTAAGATTTGGTTTTGATTTGCAGAATTCGAATTCGGTTTAGATTTTAGTTGTGCTTTTGGATTTCGTCGAAATTGGCGATCCCCAAATTGTAGCTGTCGTCCGTAATTAACATTTAGGATTCAGCTATTGTTTCGATTTCGAACTTGGATTTGAAGTTGGGATTGCATTCAGACCTTAAACTTACATGGGGTTTAGGACAGTTGCTCGCCGGACAGTTACGCGCGGACAGTTGCTCGCCGGACAGTTACGCGCGGACAGTTGCTCGCCGGACAGTTGCTCGCTAGGATACTTGCTCGCTAGGACATTTGCTCGTTACGGCACTTGCTCGTAAAAACGCTTCGAAGTAAATATTTGTATGAGATATACGAAAATATTCTTTAATCGTCCACGACATTTAAATTTTCTGGCATGTTCGCATTTTCATAATATTTTCTTGTCGTTTCGTTTATCAATAATGTAAGAATATCCGTCGTAAATAAGTGACGGAGCGTTTTTCGATGTTGTTGAAAGAGTAACTGATATGGTTGTTTTCTTAATGCACTGTTCTACGACTGACACTGCTTTTTATATAATTGTGATGATTGAATACGACTATTCTTTATAAAGACCATGCTCGTCAATGTGCTCTACAAACAGTCTATTAGTTGAGTCAATTTTGTTCTGAATTCTTTCATTGACAATGAAGAGTCATTTCACTTGCGAGCAAGTGTCCTAGTGAGCAAGTGTCCTAGCGAGCAATTGTCCAGCGAGCAACTGTCCGGATCCCACTTACATGACCCCAATTTTCCAGTTATGTTACGATGAAGCTAAATCTCAACGCCAGAGCCAAATCTAAAATTCAAAATCCAAAACCAAACTATTTCAAATCGAACTCGGAGTCTTTGCATTGTTACTCTCTCGTAACACTTTACCTTATCGAATATCCTCAGATTTGACTAATTTAAGATCACACCGAAACCAAAATCAGGGGTCGCAGCAGGGGGGTGGGAAGAAGAAGGAATTTTTCAAGAAAAAAGAAGGAAAGGAAGGAAAAGAAGGAATTTTCCCGGAATACTTTGCTGCAACAAATAAATTTTATACGACCGCCAATAAGAAACGATACGACTGCGCTCAGGCAAGTAAAATAGTACTCGAATTATTATTTGGTTACGTTGCAAGACCGTTATCTTGCTTTTATAGTGAATAGGAACAGAGAACGAATTTCAAAGACGAACAGTTTTCTCCTTGGTCCTACGACGTGCGTGCATATTATTGTCATCCCCATATATCAATGACTCTCTCGGCAGCTTTACAGGTCGCGCACATCCCTCACTAGAGTCTGACGGGTCCTATTCGAATCCGGACCAGGACTCTGTTGGGTCTGAAAATTTCATGTTAATCAGGTCCGGGTTCGGGACTTGAAAATTTTACTGATCGGGCCCGGCTTATGTCCGGACGTCAGATCATTTGAACAATGTGTACAGTGTGCTACTCGATGAACACAAAAGATCAAAAAACGTATCTCGTTTCTTCCTAACGACTATTAGATTCGGATTAAAAAATTTCATTAAGAGTATTACGAGTACGGCTCAGGTCCATACTCAGAAAAGAATGATCAATCGGGTCCGGGTCCAACAATTTTGATCATCTGCGTCTTGATCTGGATCCCAGCCCAAAAAAGTTTAATTGGTCATGTCTGGGTTTCGGGAGTTCTTGAACCCAATAGGCTCTAACCCTCGCTTGCATGTATTGCTATGCCGTGTAGCGATCACGAAAATTCGTGTATGATCGAACCTATCCGTTGATAAAGCATCAGAGATAGGCAGCAGCATCCTCGCTTTGTCCTTGTAAAATAGATAACTCAATGCATAGTGGCTACTTCTATCTGCCACTTTTACACATAGCGGGAGCGGGAGAAAGGACTAGTCTAAACACATCGTTCTCGCCTAGATACGGCGAGTTGAAGGTGATTTGAAGTTAAGTTGACTGGTTAACTTCACTTTTAGCGTTGAAAGCTAAATTCAACTAGGAATCATCGTTAAACTTGTAAAAAGATATTTTCCGTCATCCGATATTTTTGATATATCGCACTTGGATTGAAATGCCTTATGACATCTCCGATTCAGATACGCTTTTTCGGGTTTCTCGTTCCGAATAGGTCTCCTATGTGATTTGTACATCCTCCATCGAATTGTATTAACTAGATAAATTTCCAGTTCTTTGATCGATGTACACTGTTCCAGATACTTTTCAAGGTTTTCGATCGATATAGAGTTCAATTGTGATTTATGATTTTTTTCGACCAGAAAAGTCAAAAGTCGCCTCTGAAACCCGAACTCGATCGAAAAATTTGAAAAGCATATTAAAAACTAAGCTCAAGCGAAGAAGTTCAAATTCATGTTTGGCATTGATTGATCAGCTTAAATTGAGTAGAAAGCTAAACGTTGATTTTGAGTTGAACTGAAATTAACTTACACGTACCACCTCCATTCTAGTCCACAAGTACCAACACTGCTGCGTACTACTGAATGTTGGTTGCCTTTCTGCTTTTTTTCATCAACAACATCACCAATAAAAACTGTGACTCTTTTGTTCTACTGACCGACAATCTCGATCGAACATCGATACGCGACGGAAGGCCATTCGCGTAGGCATCTATAAGACTATGGTTATGATATAGCTCAGCTTCAGCTATACTTTGTTACTGGCGAGGGAAGGTGCTCAACTGACGGACACCGTTCGATTCCATTTTATGACTAAAAGGTAGGTCTCTACGAGACTAGTAAAACCCTAAAAGGATTCGCGCCCATGGTCTATCTGTGAAGAGTTATGACCGTTTTACGGAATTTTGAGCATGCGACTAGGGATTTCCAAAAAATCGAATTAAAGAATTTCGACCTGAAAATGTGCCCATGGATAGGTCTAACAGTCATTAGAATCGGTTGAAAGTTTCAGCCAAAACGAATGTTCCTTTCTCGAGATATTGAAATGTCAAAAAATAGTCAGTTTTCACAGACAGGTCACAAAAACCGAGTTTACTTGATAATTCAATATCTCGAGAAAAGAACATTCGTTTTGGCTGAAACTTTCAACCGATTCTAATGACTGTTAGACCTATCCATGGGCACATTTTCAGGTCGAAATTCTTTAATTCGATTTTTTGGAAATCCCTAGTCGCATGCTCAAAATTCCGTAAAACGGTCATAACTCTTCACAGATAGACCATGGGCACGAATCATTTTAGGGTTTTCTTAGTCTCGTAGAGGCCTACCTTATAGCCATAATATGGAATCGAACGGCGTCCGTCAGTTGGGGACTTTCCCTCGTGAGTATATGCCCGAAAGTTTTGCAGCGACCAAATTCCAGAGAAGTGTCATTTTACGTATCTCAAGTTCTGCATGTGGATGCCACGTAAATTCAAGACCCACATACGTACGTTAGCGTAAGTGTGTCGAACTTTTCATTGGACTTGAGATAAATTAAACCTTTTCTGTAGATTTAAGAGCTCTCTATCAGTGTTGGATTCTAACTAGGTATTTCTATTCAATGTTTTCGATGTTTCTCACAGCCTATTCGTATGAAAAGTAAAAAAGAAGGAAAAGAAGGATTTTAGGAGAAAAGAAGGACGAAGAAGGACGATCTAAAAAAAGAAGGAAAAAAGAAGGAAAGAAGGAGCTCTGCGAGGCCTGCAAAATCGAAGCACCAATTCAAGTGTAAATTAAATCTAAATCTTTGTACACGAAATTTAAAGACCTTGAATTTCTTGCATCTCTACCTTCCAGTCTCAAAACACATATCGTCCTAATGATAGTCTGCATTTGCTCTTGGAAACTTTTGATCAAAAGAATGTGGGCACAAAAACTAAACGAGTATGCAATCGACGTAAAAGTGTATCGAACAGTTAATTCAGAAATCCATCCTGAAGTTATTTCTGAAGAAATTTACGTTCAACTTCGGACGGTGAAAGCCAAAAGCAATCAGTGTTTCAGACCGTTTTGCGACACGAATAATTAGACCAATTAAATTTCGATGTGAAGACGATATCAGCGTGTAGCCTTTAAAAAACTGGATCAAATCCTTAATCCGTCAGTCCATCGTGAAGCATTTTTGAAAACATTGTGACGTCTCAACCTCCCTTGAATACCGAAAGTCTCGCAAGAACGAGTTTTCTTTCTTCAGAAGTCATGATGATGTTTCCTATTTCTGAATGATTCTTAAAGAGATTTGCGCAGAAAGCTCTGCCTTTCAGATAAACTTTTTCGGCGCTAAGTGAAGAAATTTTTCGAAAGATGTACTGATTTGCGTCAGGAATGATCAAATCACTTCCGAAAGCTATAGAATTTAGCATCAAAACATACGCCGTTCAAATTTGCATCGATATATATACTTCCGTTGAAAACTCTTCAGTGGGTCGATTCATGTTCTAATGTATCGCTGTTATTTTGCTTTGATCTTACATTATTAGTAACATATGTCTAAGGGATTTTGAAAAATCATATGAAAGAATTAGCCATGTTGTAACACTTGAATACTTTCCTCATATAGGAGGAACCTAAAACATTTTCTAACCGATACATGAATTAGAGATTTGTTTATGTCGAAAGTAATACCTAGGAGTCGATCTGAAATCGATACTGATTTTACCTTTAAGAAGCAGCTCGAAACGCATCACATAGAAAGTCGAAATTAATCTTTTCAGTTTTTTCAAAATAATTGCATCGAACGAAACTCATTTATGACTTTTAGAACTTGACGCCAGGATAGTCTATGTTCATTCTGTAGATTCTTCGATCTTCTAAATAGTTGTTGTACTTCGAGCGACTCTTTGATGCCCTTCGTTAATTTAAGTATGCCAAATTTTTCTAACTGTATCCGACAGCGATCAAGTGTGTTGTTTTATGATAGTGGGAAATCAGTTACAAGTAGCAACGCAAATTTGATAGATGCAAATAAGTTCTTTTGTCTTGCTCTTGCAACCTTACGGAAAGGCGCTTATTAGATCCAGAAATTTTTTTTCGTGCAATCAAGAATATGAATGAATTACCGTCTCCCAATACGCTATTGAGTTCCGCCAGAATATTCGTACAATATCATCCAATGACTCAATTCATTGGAAAGCAATGAATCAGTAGCATTCGGCGAAGGTTTTCTCCAACTATGTATACATCAGTAGTAGCTACCTGGGTCCCCATTAAAATGGGATCTATCGGACAGGGTACTGACTTCACTCCGATCAGTCGGACAGGATATGCAGTCAACTGATCTATAAATGATTAGGTGATCAGTATTTTTCTGTTTTCAATTCATTATGATCTTCCCAGTCTATTGCTACTAAAATATCAATAAGCAATGTGATGTTAAGCGAAATTTTCTATTATTTTATTACTGTGTCTTCAATTGCTGCTGCTTTTCTATTCACTATATGCTTAATCGAATAGCATATGTCAATACTAAGAGCTTGTCGTTTGATATGATAAATAAAAACTAGATTATGCATATATGAGTTCAGTTTGACAGGTACTGATGCATATTTATTTCCAACTGATTCCATGAACAGTATCGTTATTTAAAATCGATGATTAATTGTAGATTCTTCATACGAATATCAAGAAGAACACGGTTTCTTCATTGAGCATGGATACAGAAACAAGCTACATCGATCGGGACCGTATTGCCAACGATGACTTTCTTGTACCGAATGAATATCTCTGCCCAATTTGTCAGCATCTTCTATGGAAGCCATTTACCTGCTCTTCTTGTCAAAATCTATTTTGCCATAAGTGTATTCAGAAGTGGCTCGAAATAAATCCAACCACGTGCCCATTTCGGTGCAGTCCATGCGAAATCAAGCGAGCTCCTCCATATGTTCAATCCATGTTCGGTCGTCTACGTATTCGTTGTCGTAATACTCCATTCGGTTGTACAGAAAGTCTACCATATGATTTCTTGGAACAACACGAGCATGTTGCTTGCACATTCCGAACTAAACGATGTCCTACCTGTGAAGAACTGGTGCTCATAAAAGAGATCGATGAACATGAATCATCTTGCAAACCTAGAATTGTAAAATGCATTTGGTGTCAATGTGCTGTAGAGTCGACATTATTACAAAGTCATTCTCAGGCATGCTTCCAGGAGAAGCTTAACCAAATGTTACCACCACCTCCAGACACTGAAAATGAAGTCAATAATACCACTGTCACTGGACAGACGCCGGTCTCTGAAAATCGGCTTCTTCAATGGTTCAATAGATCTATGGACGACATTGCGAAGCCACCAACAATTAGTCTTCATGGAATTCAATGTGTGTTCGAATCCCGTCAAGGCAGTTTACTTTACCGTCAATTTGCGATGTTCCTTTTATTACTGCGAAATCCCAAAACAGCACTGCACATCTTACTTATTCTGTTCTCTTTTGGTTTTATTAATTTCATCGTGTTATTAATTATTTACATTGCAACAACAGTTGTGCAAAGAATGAAAACATCCGTTTACTTTGCATGTGCCCAAATTCTTGTAATCAGCGGTCTATTGACTTTCGGTCTATCTCTCCTACTTCAAACATTTCATGATACAACGATCATTATTTTTGTTAGCTTCATAAGCATTGGTTTCTTGTCGGCATATCCTTTTTTCAAGCTTGATACTCTTGAAATGTGGGAAACGCCTACCGTACTATCACTATGGTATATTTCCGTTTTTCTTCTCATGAAACTCTCGCTGTTCATTATTCGACTCTATGTCTATTGTGTACCTCCATATTTAACTGCAACTTGCCTCGCTTGGCTCAGTTTTTTCCTGGCCTTTAGTTTTCGACGCTCTTCAAATCGTGTTCCACCTTTTGTACCAGTGACGAACGACGAAAATGATATCTTTGTTGACTGTGAAGACACTTCTTAATCTTGAGAGAAAATCAATTTGAAATCTTATTATTTTTCTGTATGATTCGAGAAATGCTGAAACACATATTTTTTTCTTTTAGTCGCAACTTGTGAAGTCCTGTTCTTAATAATAATTTTGCTGAATTATCGAATCCACTAGAAAATGACAAGGTTGTTGAAGTTACGACTTTGACTAACGCACCAGCTTTTTTGTCACAGTTATTTCGTTAAATAACTGTTCACATGGGATCTCGCATTGACAGGTTCAAAGTTCAATAAGTTCATAGATGGGTGTGGGTGTGAGAAGATGATCGATGCGTACACCAACATACCTACATTCACGCACACACACCGCCACTCGCACCCACGCCCACACCCGGGTCACCTCTCTTTCTAATTTCCATAGCATATGTTTAGATAATCCCTCTTAATGACTAGTTCACACTGAACGTAATACGAAAGAATGTGAAAATATGAGCTGCGAGCAATGCTTTTATTATCTACTTTGTATAATGTGATTCAAGATAGGGAAAGGTAGATGGAAGGACAAAGGAGGAAAGTGTAACATTTGTTCTTTTTTCCCTATAATTTAATGAGAGTTGTTGAAATGACAGGTTAGATCTATCGAGATTAAGCAGTATTTGGTGTGAGAACATGATGTAACGAATTCCTGTATAATAGTGAATTACAAAAATTCTTGAAATTTAATTAGTTTTGTGGAAAAAATTTTGGCAAGGGGCACAGCCTACGATCACGTCATTAAGCAAGAATGTTGCAGAATGTATCATATTTAATCATTGGGAGGGAGTATGCTAAATTAGAAAAAATTGGTCACGTCATCTTCAAATTGCTTCCAGCAGCACTCTGTAAAAGCAAAGTATTAGAAGAAACCATTCAAGGTTTTAGCAAAGATTCTGAACGTTTCTACTGTTCTAGATCTGGATAATATTTTTAGAACCTCTTTTAAGTTCCAACCAAAAACTGTAGAGATTAAAATGGCTTTAGCCAGAAAGTATGCAACTTTAAAGAGTTTAGACTTTTTGGCTAGAACTAAACTAAGGTTCTTAAAATGGTACCCAAAATAAAATTCCTTAGCAATCACTTTTTCTTAGAGAGTATCTAAATAAAGATAAGAAAATAATAGAAAACTAACTTGTCTTATTCTATCTTCTTCATTCAATTGTGGACATCGATCAGAATAACTACACTGCAAAAAAATTTGCAAAATAAACTACTCTTCTTCGTGAAACAATAAAATTCTTGTTGACATCGTCGAATAACCAACCATTACATGTAGAATCATAATAAACTTTTCTGACAATAACGTAGAATAATCGAATTCTTGAGCAAGAAATAATAAAGCCTTCTCACAAAAACAGAATAATATACTTTGAGTATAGAATAAAAAACCCTTTTTTTTAAATCGTAGAATAATCTACCCATCAGAGCCCCAACCAGGCCACTAGGCCTGCCTGCCTGTCTGGGCCTGCCTGCCTGTCACAGGCACAGGCCACGATTTTTAGGCCTGGCCTGTCACAGGCAGGCCAGGCCGACCCCTTCGACAGGCCAGGCAGGCCGCCTAAAAATGCCAGGCCGCCTGGCCTGTCTAATTTTTCTTCGATATAAAACTTTTACCGCATAATTGGGATTTATTGCTAGAAAAAAATTCAGTTGAGTCAGTTTTCAAGAATGATATTTGAATATAAAGAATTTGACCAATACTTGAGAATAAATATTGACGATATATATAAATGATCAAATCTATTACTAATATGAAAAGGTTATTACCATAATGAAGAGGTTCAATAAGTAATGGAACCTCTACCCCTCGAAAAATTTGTTTTTTCCTACCCAAAATTAATTGAGAAGGGTTTCGAAAGTGATCTCTGGTAGAATTAGGTCTGTTACTCCTCTTTGAGCTACACTCAGGTCGTTTGAAACAATCAATTAGTGTATTATATCCCATTGTCGATGATAATTAGATGTATTTAGCCATCAATATGATAGTCGGCTATATTGATTTTCATATAGTTTGATAGAAATATTTAAGTGTTCTGAAATGCTAGTAACACGTTAAAAGAAAGGAACTAACCATTAAAAAACGTCCAAGAAAAACTTTTCAGCGGACTTTATTTTAAGTACATTTCTTGACTGATATTTCGCTAGTTTTGATTAGAGGAAGTAAAGTCTGGATAAAAACTAAAATCATCTATATAGACCGGCATTTAGTATTAAGTTGACTTATGTGAATTTGGAATCTGTTTATGAACTTTTTTCGTAGAAAATCACTCTAGTCCTGCTCAGAATCAAGTCGAAAAATGAGTATCGACAAAAAAGTGTATCAGTAGTTTAAGCAGACGCCATGTTGTGCTATAGTGTTATTGTGCAGCTGTAGAAATTTTTTCTCGTGCTGAAACAACTTTTCGATGTGATTCTCTTTTTAACTTAACCCTGGGGATCTGTGAGGATCTATTCCACGAAAAAAATCAATGAAAATATTGAAAAGTCACAAAAGTCGTCTCAGCGTTAAATACTAATTCATAACATGACCTTAGCTTTGATCCAAATTATACTTCTTCTGATTATAATCTACGAATATATCAATTAAAGACATTCACAATTATGTCTGGGGACAAGTTTTCATTGGACATTTTTCAGTAGTCAGTTTGCTTTTTTTCGATATGTTGTTGGCATTTCAGAGTTCTTAAAAGCTTTTATCAAACTACACGAAAATTAGGCGAATTGACTATCATAATGATGGTTAAATCGACCTGATTATCATCAATAGTCGGATATAATATACTTATTCATTATTTTAAGTGATCCAAGACAATGTAAATAATCGCCATAGAGCCAATTTCACCGCCCATCACTTTCGAAACACTTGTGAAATGGTTTTACGTAGAAAAAACCAAATATTTCGAGCGAATCAGTTTTATTATTGGATGATTCGTCTTTTCTATTTGTCACTATTTGCTCCAGAAAATGTTTGAGTCTCAGCTAGTTCAGCTGAAGCTGAACGTTTTCTTTGTATTAAATTTGGTAGCTACTGCACGTAGTCCTTCTCTCGATTGTGGTACTATGAATGACATTTTGTCTACCAGATCCATCCAAAATATTCTCGAACAAGAACAAGATTGTTTTCCTGCATATTGGTATCGTTTTATTTCTTTAGTTTTCTAGATACCAATGCTTTTCAATTCATATTAAACGTAGAGAAAAAATCCATACTGTCAACACCTTTATAATGTGCGCACCTCCCTATAGTGAACAGTTTTAGTTGGCTTTGAGTAGTTTCTGCTCGAAATCGGTGACTTCCTAATGAAAGCCTCCTTATAATGATATATAAATGTTTGTTTTCTGACTTTGACCTACTACAAAAAAAAGTGCCTGACGATAGCGATTTTCGTTCGACTTCTGTTCTCATATACTTTGATGTATATATCAGAAGGGAACATCTCTGTATAATGAACACTGAAATACACCCATATTCAAAAGGTTCCCGGACTGTTTTTATTTCATAAAAATGAAATGAACTACACTCATGAGTTTATATTTTGGGTGTGAGGTGTGGGTGTAGGTGTAAGTCTAAAAGAATACCAGACTTACACCTACACTAACACCTACACCCACACCTCACACCCAAAATATAAACTCATGAGTGTAGTTCATTTCATTTTTATGAAATAAAAACAGTCCGGGAACTTTTTGAACATGGGTGTATTTTATTGAATGTTCACATCAGGAAACTTTTATTTGTATCATCTAAATTGATTCTATTGACTTGTTGAACTTTCTACGATGATTAATGCTAAATTATATCTTATTATTACTATGATATTTGATTTAAAAAAAGTAGACAGGCCTTGCCAGGCAGGCCAGGCAGGCCGAGCGAAACGACAGGCAGGCAGGCCAGGCCGAAGAAAAAAGATGACAGGCACAGGCAGGTCGGGATGGATGTAGGCCTGTCATAGGCAGGCCAGGCCTACAAAAAGTGAGCCTGGTTGGACCTCTGTTAAGGACTCTATATTAATCGAATGGCTGAGGTCAAGTTTTGTTGTAAGATTGATGATGTTATAGGTCAAAAAAGCATTTTTTCATTCTGTGCGAACGAACGTACGAACGAAGTTACGAACATACGAACCTTGCTCGGTGTATGACCCTCCTTTCAGTAGAGGAAACATTTTTTTCTATGAATAGACAATTTACTTTAAAGAATTCTTTGTGTAACCTTTTAATTTAAAGAATCATTATAATTCTCAATATAGGTTTTGGATCAACAGCATATCATGTAATTACGGCTACTGGCGTTCATTATGATTGTGGTTGTGTAATAAATTATGATGGTGCTCTTGTACAATTTACAAATCGAACACATCCAAATCCATTAAATCCTCCAGCAGTGTATGTTGCCTATTTCTCGACATTCGGTGCTTTGGTAGGTTTTTTGAAGATAATTATTTATCTTATTTCTGAAATCTATTGTATTTTTGTTAGGCTTGGCATTTGTTATTATTTGATGAATCTGTTGCAAATTTGTATGGTCCTATTTTAGCAAAACATGCTATTGATTATGATAAAAATGATGGAAAAATAGTCGGACGAAATCTTCGAACAAAAGTTTGTCATTTTGTTCGTGCCAGAATTTTGTCAACATTTCATTGTTTATCGATTCGTTCAAATCAAGACGAAGCATGTATTCTATTCAATCGTTGTTTCGAACGAATGGCTTTTCTTACATGTGATCAGCTACAAAACTCATGGATTAAACCTATTTATACAACATTAGTCGATGTACTGAAAGCTGAACAAGAATATCAAAATCAAATATTCTATCCTGTTTATCAGACACTAGCTGAACATAAAAAATATGTAAATAGTTTACAATTAGAATCACAACTTCAAACTAATCTACAGGATTATATAACTCGTATGCCTATCATTATTCGTTTTCTTCATTTTAAAACTGAATTAGGCAATCCAAATCATTCGAAAATGCCACTCAATATTTTACGTAATTTTCTTAATTCAACAGATTTTCTTAAAATGACAAAAATTATTTATGATTTAAGTCAATTTTATATTCTGTTACATTATACATATGCACAACTAATTGAACGTGATGAATTTTCAGAAATAACATTACGAGTATTATATGAACGAGGACAGAAACGTTTCAATACAACCTATAATTTTGATAATCGAAATGAATGTAATAATCATATGTTAATCATTGAAAATGGTATTAAAGCTGTTAATCTTTATCATAAATTTACTGATGGTCTTATTCAACCGGGTGCTTGTGATGCAACACAACGATTCTTCACTATTGGACACGATACACTAGTGTCTTATTTGGTTACAACAGGAAATAATGATGAAGGAGATATTATTATGCGAATACTAAGGTAGATTTATTCATAAAAATACTCTTTTTTAATCAATTAAAAATCTTTTCATGGTAATGGATCTTACTATTAAGTAGTACAAAAGCTCCTCTATCGAAGAAAAAACGGAATATCGGTGTCCTCCTTTGACCATAGGAGCTGACTTTTTTTATTGCTGATAAAGGAATGTTCATACCTCATATTGATAAGAGAAACATCGATAAAGGTTGTGTTGAAGTACTACATTTGCTACAAATAAAGAAATATAACCTTTCGCAAATTATGAGAAAGCAGTTTTCATATCACTGCTAATCGGTTAATTAAATTTAAAAAAAAATCTGATGAGTTTCGTTTGCATCTTCAAATATCATCAGCGAGGTCTTTTTAGATATTTTGAAACTATTTAATTGCTTCAACATCATCATTCAGTTTACAGAAAAAAAAATGCTTTCGTCTAGAATAGTTGATTGAAGATGCGTGGGCGAAAACTAAAAAGATATAAGTGTGATTGTGATTTCCTTCTATGAAGGCATACACATGTACACCGTGAAGCACTCAGTATTGTGCATACGATGTTTTTTTTTGAGTACTCAAAAAATCGATGAGTATCGAGAGATCTAACAATATTTGTGGAGTCGAACATGCATATCTAATCAAATAAGGTTTTCTAGTGTTCAGAATGTGTTGACTGTCGAAGGATTTGAGATTGAAACAGAAAGAATAAAAACATATAATGCAAGTTTTTTTGAGCGCTCATTCTACCCCATAAATGTTTTCAAAGTAGTTTGCTTAGAAATGGACTAAACCTTCTCGAGACTTGATCTAATTACATCATCAAAATTCAATCTTGAATTTCATATTTAAAATAGACTAAATTTCTTTTTATTTTAGAGTTTTTGTCGATTATCATAATAGTTTATTAATTTCGATTGAAAATGAAATGGATAATGAGAATTATAACGGTCATCACGTATTAAAAACATTAGTAAAAAAAATTGTATCAAAAGAAATATCTGTTCTACAAATTGGACATGATAATCATAGTGTGATAACATTAGACGATAATGATTTTTATTGGATCGAACAACTCTCTCAAGCTAGTCTGAAATGTGACGAAGAATATTTTCCAACATCCAGTACTCAACTTGATTTTGACTTTCTTTATGTTCAATCCTATATTATTCGAACATATTTGCTTCATTGTCGTATTAACTATCGACAAATTGATCAAAAGTATCAATGTTATGTACGACGAAAAACAATCGATGAAACAACAACTTCAGATATGGATAAAATTGATCTCAATGAAATTTATTCTGTTTTACTTAGTCATGATCAACTTGAAACTGAATGGAATTTTTTAAAAGAAATGTCATTGGACAAACTTTATGAAGGTCGAAATCTTCTAAGACAAATTACTATAACATTACAACATTATTCAGATGATTTATCTCAAAAATATCTTTATGAATTCGTTCGAATTATCGATAATGAAAATAATCTACTTGAACAAGTGAAACGATGTCAAATAAAAAATTTTCAATTATGTTATATTACTAATGTACGTGATCTATATGAAAAATCTATGAATGACTTTCAATATTTGTTCACTGATGTATCACATTTACTTCGAATTCCTCTCGATAAAGAATTAAGTTTTGAATTGAATCAAATATTAAAAACAGAACTAATCGATATTGAATATCAAGATCAAATCGATAAATTACAAGTAGATATACAAATGATTACAGATTTTTTGAATGTCTTGCAGAAAAATGAATCAATTCTTCTACATCAATCAACACAATCACTAAAAGAAACATGTGAAATTTTAATGATTGAAAGTCGAATTCTATCATTATTACCAGTAGCAATCAAATGTGAAAATTATGTTTCACTTACTATTCAATTAATTCAAGTACGATCTATTTTACAAGAGCGAACAATCACAATTTCAGAAATAGAAACAAACATATGGAAAGAAGATTTTGATACTGATATCAATCAAAACCCATGGAGTAAAATATTGAAGGAAACGGACCGCGTAACGCGTTTTCGAGATTGTAGCATGCGTTTCGCAACGTTTTTTCAATACAGGACGCGTTTCGCAGCATTCTCACTTACATAAAATGCGTTTTGACACCGTCGTTTTTAGAAACGATCCGAAACGCTTTTTTCAAGATTGCGTTTCGAGGCGTCTCCGAATTCAAATGTTGTCGAACGCAGTTTGGTCGACAGGCGACGCGTTTCACAGGTGCAAATTGAGGGAAAGGTGGGACGCGTTCCTTTTTCAAATGTACGTTGGATTGTTTTTGCTTGGAATGATGCAAAATATATCCGTTCTGCATACAGAATCTTGCAGAAATTCACCAACACAAAGCATATGAGTTAACCAAAGTAAATTCTTTAAAATTACTTTGGAAATGATATGAAATAGCACTTAAAGTTTTGCTCCTTGCACATATTTTTACGTGAAAATCATGACCAAGGATTTTATGAAGGTAAGAGTAAAATCAAAGTCTTCTAAATTTTGAGACTGCTAGGCTGTTATCTAGACTTATTTCGAAGTTAGACTAATGTAAAACATCAAAGTGTAACAAAAATATATTCTGCTTACTTAAAAACTCATTTCACCACGTTTTTATTGAAAGAAAACATGTTTCGTAAGGTTTACTTAAGAATCGTTTTAAATATTGAGCATTTTGAAAAGATTTAGTAAAGATTGATACTAATATAATTAGTATGGCAACTCTCTTTGATTATTTGTGAACAAAATAATTATCACGTTATCTATAATTTGAATAATTATTAGTATGAGTTCATACTCGAACGAATTGATAATGAATAATGATACTGTGTACAATACTAGTAAACATGATTTTAGTTTGTACATTGTTGAAGTAAGAGTGACTTTTTAATAAAAGAGATTCGACTTACAAAAGAAAACTCCCTTCATTTATTGATGTAATTGGAGAAAACGATGGCAGATTCACATTTACAAAAATTTATTAAATCAAGAAAATAAATAAAAGATTAAATTTTAAATTTTTTAAAATTTATTTATAAGAAATTTAATTTTTTAAATATTAAATATAATTTAAATCGATTAAATTCGGTTCTATTGAATATCTAAATTTAAATCTGAAAGAGTTTAAATAAAAAATGTATCAAGAAAAGACCACATTAATTGGACATGGGCACCAAAGAAATAATAATTTTCAGTTCAGTAGAATGGAAACTGAAAGTCTGATTTAGTAAGTTTACGCGAGACTCTAAATGACAGTAGAATAAACATTTATATCATCAGATTATTTTAGTTGAACGGTTTGTATATATGTCTTATACTCCTATGTTCTCGTGTTCGAATCCATGTCTTGACTGCATCAAAATTCATGTAAGTTATAGTTCTGAAGGTCTATGAAAAAATGTAAACGAGTATATAAATTGTACCTGCAATTCAAGATCTATGAAGTCATTGACGGTTTTCAGTTTTTTTTCCATCTATAATGTATGATACCACAGTTTGAGAAACGCTGCAAAATCTTTCACAAAAACAATCGTTACACAGCGTTTGTTTTAGCAGATGTGAAACGCGTCAAACCGGTCAGCATTAACGCGTTTTGCATCTATGGAAAAATGCGTTTTCAGAACGCGTTTTTTTCGCAGAAATTTACACCATGGGAAACAAAAAGAAAATCGTTTTCATCAATATATTAATGCAAAATATATGACTATAAATGATGATGAAATAACTCCAGATCTTATTAATGAACCATTCCAATATCCTTCTGAGTCACCGATATATGACAATTCAAACATTTATCCATCATCAATCTCTGACAATGATATCAAATCGAGTTCAGAGCAAATGTTCGTCGACGATTCAGACATAAATTCAGAACCAGTACCCATAGATATTAATGAATCCAATACATCTCCAGAATCAATACGTACCGTTAAGAGCATTAGTTTACATGATGATGATGATCATCATCATCAGAAAGAAAAAGCTTCATCGATTTCGATCAAACCCGTACCTTTAACATCATCAATGATTGCAAAAACCATACATGAACAACAAGAACAAGTCGAAGAATCACTTTCCAAACCAAGAAAATTTACCATTCATTTTCCTGATGGTGAACCGACAAATCATTTTTGGAGAGGTGAAAAATTGTACGAACAACTTAAAAAAATATTTGATGACAAGGAATATGACTTGAATAGTTTTGTTGTTGTGGACAACAATCAAATATTTATTGATTTTATAAACAATAGCCGACTTCCACGCCTACTAACACTTCAATATCATGTTATTAACAAAGATTTGTTGATTCCAATTTATTTTCATTATAATAATAATTCATTCAGATATTTGATAACATCAAATTGTAAAATTGTGGATATCATTAATCATTTTATTGGTGAAAATAATCTTCGATCGACATCATCCGATGTATATCTTTGTTTCTTTGATAAACTGGGAAAAATTATTGAAGATGGGGAAATAAAAAATATTTTTCAAATGACTAATAATCTACCACCTTTTCATGTAACTGTCGAAGAAATGATAAGTAGCACAAATACACTATGTGAAATCACTATTCAATGGCCAAATGGTAAATATATGTTAGCATTCAAACTAAGTTTACATTCGATATTGCTTTAATCTTCGCAAATTTTGGATCTGAGAATGAACGCATAGAATATTGGGAGATTTGAAATAGATTTTAGATTCAAATTCTTGTCGCTAAACTTTGTTCAAACCGTACTATGTCAGATATAACAATGCATTCATATGCATACCAGTCTGAACTTAGCTTCTTCTCTGATAATGTTTACGTATAATAAGGTTTGGTTTTAACAGAATTCACCAATAAGAATTCGAACAGAAAATCAATCTAGAAATTAATGGCGGTTTTAACGAAAGATTCTTGTGATATCAAATATTGAATGCAGTCATTCTCGTATTCGAGACTTAATCTAAAGTTGGAGGCTGATATACACATTGGATACTATTTTATAAAAAAAATGCCAAACTTCAATACATCTAAAATGAGTCAAAGAAACAATTAATCGAAGATACTATCAGAAAGGAAAGCGAGTTTAGAAAATAATGCTATTTCGAATAAGTTTAGGGCGAGCTACGTTCATTCTATCCAAGCTGTTCCTGCGAGGGATATTTCGACTCGTCGATTTAAGCGTGCATAGGACGTCTCATTTTGAACTTAGTGTTCAGAGTGTCATTTTCCGAGTGCTTGAGAGCTCGACGACAGGTCATTTAGATTAACGCTTTGTAACTACTCGAATGGTGAGTTTCAATGGGTCGAGCTCAATGGCGGGTGGCTGTAGATCTTGATGAAGAGAAGACCTACACCCACACCCAGTCTGTAGGGTAGACCCATTGATAATCAATCAAAAAAATCACAGTACTGATCATTTTAGTATAAACAAAACTTTCGAATTTCATTAAGAAATGATGATGTTATGGATAAAATACTTATCACCGGAAAATAGAAATAAAAGCCGATTCCCATATCTCAAAATTGCTATAGTGTGGAGACATGTCACAGAATAGATTTTGTAGAAGATCGTGTGCTCTGTAAAACCTTCTAGTGACTTTCTTAGATATATGAGTCTCGATCGAAAATTATATGCGACATTCTTATCAAAAAGAACTGGTGTCTTCTGTTTTACGACAAATATTTTGACCATAACATTTTCATTTCACATTGAAATTTGGAAACTTTTTTTTCTTACCAAAGTGATCAACAGAAAACTCTCTACAAAGTTTGATATGAATGACAATTTTCTAAACACTTCGTAATGCTTTGGTTAACTAACCATGGATCTACTCTGTAAAATTCAATCTTATCAATGTATTTCATCAGTACTTTTAATTAAAAAACTCAATATTTCATAAATAAAAGCTTTTCATTAGATAGAATTGTGATAAGAACTTCAACCCTCTCCATCAAGAAAAAATATAAATCTGATTAACAATTTATTAGTCAGTTATTATGGAACAACCTTTATCACCTTAAGCGCACATGAAATTCACATACTGTTTCCGACAACACAGTTTGTTTGAAGATCTTGCATGTTATTTTCATAAATTAACATCCAATAGTATCGTCGTTTTAAAATGTAGTCAATGCGCTCGCAATTATTAGCGAAATTGATATTGAAAGCATTGTATTTCTACAGTTCTAAGTAACATTTAAAATTGTGAAACAGTCTATTGGAAAACTTGATAAAAATTATTAAAAAAGTGCTATGATGTTTATGAAGGAAACGTAGATATTTCCCTTGCTATACATTCTCTAAGAAAAAATTCAAGTCTTTTGTATTTTTGAATATTGATGTATAACTATTTTTTGCTGATATCCTTTAGCTGAACACAGAAATGCACTATTTCACCCCAATACGAAATGGCAACAAATTCATTTATGGTTGAAAAGTTACTTGCAAATTATGGATCCTTCCGTTGGCGAATATGCTTATTGGCATAGAGATCAAAAGTCTATCATTGATAAAGATCACACCATTTCTTCAACAATAATGGATACTATATCAACGATAATCGACTGCATTAGTCAAGATGCTTTAGTCAACGTTATTTTATCCTATGACACCAGCAGAGAAATACTTTTTACATTAAAGTCTTTATCAATTGATGATCTACTGAAAAATGAGAATTTATTGAAATCATTCGAATTGAAAATTTCTCCTGATGATTGTGTTCTTGTTCTGGAAGATAATAATAATCAGATATTGTCAAAAGAAAATATGAAAGAACCTGTTAATTTTTATTCTGTTAGCGATGATCAACCAATTCATTTTCGCATATGTTTGTTGATTGAAATGTCAACATATGATAAAAGTCTAAAAATGCAAATACCAATATCGGATAGGAATGCAACTATCGGACATCTGCTTCGCTCATCAGAAATGAAACATTATTCATATAAATATTTAGCCTCAAATCAAACACAACAAGTGATATCTGAAAATCAAAAACTTTTAGATTTGAATGAAACCAAATTTATTCTTGTCACAGAAGATGAAACATGTTTTGTATCAATTGAAACATTAAATAAATCACTATCTACGCAAGTAGTTACGATAAATATGGTAGATCAACACTTTACAATTTATGCAACACTTGCTGCTGTCTACAAACAAAACAATATTGATCAGGAACAGCAAAATCTTCTATATTCGAATGATTTTGTTCCATCGATAAAAACTCAACTAAAATCTTTCCGAGGAAATTCACCTGTTCGATTTACACTGATTAAAGACAATTTACCAATCATTGTGCGAGTGTCTATAATTTTGAATGATGAAGAATGTTCAACAGAGTTTCATTGTGGATCTGAAATCAAAATTGAACGTCTATGTCAAATTGCATGTCAACTTCTGAATGTAAAGAATGAATTTTATCAATTGATGATAGATGATTCCAGGTTGGACGATAATGAAATGTTACTGAATGGTATCATTTCAGATTTAAACGATATTCAATTACATTTGATTTGCACAGCTGCTATGGAAAGTTTTATAAAGTACGAAGATCAGACAATCATATTGCCATGCAATAAAGAAACACTTATTTCAACAATATATGATGAAGCTTGTGCAAAATTTTGTATTACAAAGGAAGATACTCAAATCTACGAATTATATGCATTGGATGTTGATCAAACACAAGTTGAATTGGATATGACCATCGATCAAATATCTAGCTTGTTTAGTGAAAAACTAATAACGTTACCATTCTTAATAAAGAAGAAAAAAATAATGAAGAAACAGTCAAAATAATAATTAGCTATATTTTTGTTTAATTTATTATATGAACTAATAATTTTATATGCTTTTGAATTTTAATTTAGTTCTGAGATTTCTTTATTAATAAATTTGCTTATAAAACTATTATAAGATAGAAAAGAATAATAATCAAATACATAACTCTTAACAGTGAAATGTGATAGATCAACTGACTTCCGATACTTTAGTTTCAGATTTGACGAGTTATGCCTTTAGAAACTTGATATTATATAGGTAGTACTACTTGTGACTATCCCTTTCAACTGTTGACAAGCACACTGATGCTTTATATTTTCATATCCATCAGTAACGTAGCCAGGAATTTTTGAACTATGGGTCGCTTATCAGCTAAATTATTTTGAGTACTGGGCAATAATGGGCAATTGAAAAATTTGATGTTTGACATAGAGAATTCATTACTCTCAACTAAGAGAAGCTCTATCTCTTTTGCTGTTTTTAACTATAACAAGAGCTTTCGATTTTCACATAATCGCGTACTTGAGGGTGTGGATTCTTCTTCTTCAATTATTCACACTCACATCCACCCACACCCTAGTGAGTATGTTTTTCCTTTTTGAGGTGAGAATAAGATGAGACTTAGCAAATTAAGCGTTAGCAAGGGAAAAGTTTGTTATGCCCAATTAGTTTACACCCATTATATAAAGAAGTTTCGAGTGCTTCCAAAGAGTTTGGTTAGGAACTGACTTGGTGTTCGCAACACGCGACTGGGCTTCAAACTCATTGATACATCTCCGATGTGGATAATTTGAGTTTGTCTCGTGTATGCATGAGTTTAACTCTCATCACTGCTCCACCAACATGGCTCCTAGTCGCGCCTGTGAAGAGAACAGTCATTGCTATCATCAGTTCCATATGATATATTCGAAGAAAAAAGAAAAGAAAAGAAAAAACAATCCATAGCCAGTGGCGGATTTAGGGAGGGGCGCTTGGGGTGATCGCCCCCACTCGAAAAAAAAATTTTCGATTTTTCCTAGCAGAAAAGACTTAAAAATAGAGTGCATACTACTACTAATGAACTTCAAAACTCGATTTTTGGTCAAAATCGCCCCATATCTATTAAATCGCCCCTTATCAAAAAAATCCTAGATCCGCCGCTGTCCATAGCAATGAGTTTATTTGATTGACCATCGTTGAACATGATGATTTATCATATCGGTGGCATAGAGATTACCATGTCGATCGAAGGATAAACCGATGGGATACCACAATCGTTTTTCTTCTTCTCCTGCACTACTTTCACCCACAACAATGGTACCCTGTTTTGTTTCTTTAGGCCAGCGCATCACACGATGATGCGCCGAGTCTGCCACATAAATGGTACTCAAGGTGTCAACAAATAGTCCACGAGGACCCGACAACTGTGTTAGAGCATTCCCTTCGTGTTGACCTCCAGCAACGACAATGCCTTCTTTTGCTCCTCTATCCCATTTTATCACACGATTATTTGAGAAATCTGACACGTAGACAGTCTGTTGTTGATCGAGAAATATGCAGGTCGGCATGTTGAGTTGATTGAAACCATCACCTTTCCCATTCCCACCAGCCACAATAGTTCCACTCTTGTTTCCTATTTGGTATCGTCTTACTTCATGTTTGTCAGTGTCAGAGATGTAAAGATATTTCTGATCATCTATGGCTAATGCATAACAGTTCATATTATCAATGAGGATTTCTCCTTGAGTTGTACCACTACGACGAGACCATCGTACGACTCGTCGATTTCCATGATCACAAATAATCAGACTATCCGTGGGTGTGGGTGTGGGTGTGGGTGGGTGTGGGGTGTGGGTGTGGGTGTGGGTGTGGGTGTGGGTGTGGGTGTGGGTGTGGGTGGGTGTGGGTGGGTGTGGGTGTGTGTGTGGGTGTGGCTGGATGTGTGGGTATATGTGGCTGTGAGTCTTTTTGAACTGAAGATTGACATCTACACCCACAGTCACACCCACATCCACACCCACCCACACCCGCACCCACCCACAGCCACACCCA